>DWMZ01000375.1:0-24146 GCA_018249855.1 Eueides tales michaeli | reverse complement strand
TACAAGCATTTGTTTGCATGAGTGTACGAAGGAAATGGAAAGGATCGTCTCGAGCTATAGTTGGGTTGGACGGGACCATAGGCATTTAGCGAATCTACATGAGATTGAAATACTTATTGTAAAACCTAGTTTACATACAATGTATTCATAAAAAAATGTTATTTTTTTGCTTATATTTATATATGCGGCGTTGAGTTCCGCCACTCAACGCAATGCCTCAAATTCGGCTGAAAGTGGGGTATAGATCGGAGTGTTTTAACACTAAGTTTCCAATTTCCCTCCGTCTACTCTGTTATTTGCGGGATGCAGCGTAAAGCTGAGTTTTATTTATATAAAACACGAAGTGTCCAATATCAAGCTCATTTTCGTACCATTGGTGAAGCCTATGTCGTATAGCGTACGGAATTAGTGTGCCCGCAATTTTTTTTTCATTTTTTTTTCACTTTTTAGTACATTTTCTCATAAAAGCCTGTTTTTTTTGTTTTTTTATTAATGCATTGTAATCGTGAATACTCCGACTTGAGAAATTCGATCGATTGATATAGAACCATACATACATGCGTCCAAAGCTAATAAAAACGTATTGAAAAGATCGATTTTCTCATATAATTTGTTTTTTAAGGCGGATAGTACTAGTGTACCGTACAGTATCTATTTCGATGTCACTAATAACAAGATAAAACACAGCGTTGAGTTCCGTCACGCAATATCTCAAAAATTTAAGACATCCTGTCTTAACACTAACCCTGCCTATCCCGCTATACAGGATATAGCGTGAAAATAACCAACACCATGTAAACTTACTTTTATATTTATCGCAATACAATACACATTGCATGTAACCAAACCCCATACGCCTCTATACGCCCAAGGATTTGCGGATAACTGAAAGAAGACCGCATTTATTTATACTTTGATTGCGTTTACAACGTTACTCTATACTTTTTTTCCCTTCTATCATAGAAATATTGAAGGTCTTCCGAGAATTTTTTTTTGGTAAGTAACATATATAATAGTTTATGTTGTTTTTCTTTCGCATTTTGGAAATGGCGAGGATGTTTGTGTAAATTAGAGGTAAATGGTACAATCCAATGTGTTTTTAGTTTTCTATTTAGCTTCAAAAGAGGAATTTGGGAACATGATTGAAGTACGTTCCCAATGAAACACTTCCGTTCCCCAATTTCTGCTGAATTATTGAGGTATTGCGTGTTGAGTAGAATTCAAATAGAGAATTCAAATTAAAATTTTGATATTTCGTTTTTTTGACTGGAGACCGAATCCACAGTCTGTGACATATATGGTAACACTCACGTTCAATAAATATACTGTACTTAGAATAAGATGATTGCAATATATAACAGACATACAAAGTGTATATATAATAATATATATGTTTAATTCGAATTAAAGCTTTTGTTACACAGATTAGTTTGTTTACGAAACAAATTCTTCAGCTATATAAATAGTCAAGGCCTCTCATGGCGCAGCGGCACAAGCGTGTGACTGTAAATGTGATGGGTCATAGATTCGATGCCCACTCGAGGAAATGAAATATATAATATTTTCAATTTAAATATTTAATATATTCATTTCTTTGCTTTGATAGTAAGGCAAAGCGCGGCGTTAAGCTCCGCCAATCAACACTTAAATGCCTCAAATTCAGCGGAAAGTGAGAAACTAAAAATAACTGGGTAACCCTGCTATGTGCGGGACATAGCGCAAAGCTGAGTGAATAAAATTAGTTGAGAATATTTTTTATATGAGGAAATGAGATATATAATATTTTCAATTTAAATATTTTATGTTTCATTTCTTCGCTCTGGTAATAAGGCAAAGCGCGGCGTTGAGTTCCGCCACTTAACACGCAATGCCTCAAATTTGGCGGAAAGTGGGAAACGGAAGTGGAACCGAGTGTCTTAACACTAGGTTCCCGGGTTCCCTCTGTCTACCCTGCACTGTGCGGAATACAGCGTGAAGCTAAAAAAAAAGAATATTTTTTATTTAGAAGCTGACGCTATGAAGTAACAATATATAAATAACTTTGGATTCACATTAAATATAAAATGAAAATAACCGTTCATCTATCAACTTTAAGGAGTGTGGACTGTAAAACGACATAGCAACGAGGCAAATCGCGGCGTTGAGTCACGCCACATGTCACATGGAAGTACTTTAAAGGGAACGGAGTTTCTTAACATTAGGTTCCCAAATTCACCTGTGCTTACCCTATGAATCTATATAAAAAACTAAACCACATTCTGAGTACCCTCTCTCTAACCTGCACATTCACGCTGTATCCCGCAATACAGCGTGAATCAGAAGCTATAATCATAATTAGCTTCACGCATTACTAACATTATTGATTTTAGAATTTACAGGCAAAGTCACCATATTTAAACTAGTTTATATATAAAAGACGCATATATATATAGTTTAGTATGAAATTGTAGTTCGGAAAGCTTTTCAGTACAAATAGTAACATTCCCGCAAGCCGCCGCACAGTACACGGCCAGCCTCAAAAGTTGGCTTTGACGGATCATCTTTGTACAACATATGCAAGTAAAACTTGGAAATGTCCGACTTTTATATATATTTGTAGTTCTATATTAATATAAAGGTATATTTTGTATTAATCTTCTCTTACACTTAGAGCTTAATGCTGTATTCCGCACATGGCAGGGTAGGCAGAGGGAACCCGGGAACCTAGTGTTAAGACACTCCGTTCCACTTCCGTATCCCATTTTCCGCCGAATTTGAAGCATTGCGTGTTGAGTGGCGGAACTCGCGCGGAACGCCGCGCTTTGACAGGTCGTCATTTAAAATCAAGAATGAAAATCAAAATATCGTTTATTGAATTTCAACCACTTTTGAATCGTCTAGTTACATAGACATGTGTGTAGTGTCAGACCTACAGGAAGCTACCGCCGATGGGGAAGGCGAGTCTGCTGAGAAGAACTGGCAAGAAACTCAACAGTTGATCTTTTCAAAATATAACTTAAAGTAAATGTATTAAGTAATTAGCTTCCTGAGTGAGAACCAAGAGCATTTAATCCCACGCACTCTTATCAATAGTCCTGGATTGAATAATAGGCTTTGCATTTGAGGGAAAGAAATATTTCCATTGTTTTCCTCAAGAGACAAGGCAAAGGCTGTAGTCGCATCGCTTGAAAAATATCTTATACTTAGGTAATTTAATAGGTAATTTCAAGGTCAAGTGCAAGTCGGACTCGCCCGCCAAGGGTAAGGGGTAATTTCTTCTAAGTAATCCAATTTTGGATATTTTTCTTTTTTTGTGTGGCAATTTCTCACACATTGTAAGTATAGGGAAATACAGTATAGATATCGTTTTTACAGATTTTTTAAAAGTTTTAGTGAACACTTAAGAAGGAACATCTTGCGACTCTTGGAATCCATCCACGTAACTAGAGAAATCCAAGGTTGTAGGCTTACGCACTCATTTTGTATGGAATGTGCTGCACATATGTATATATTTTTTGTACATATAATTTTTTAATGACCTTTTCTTCTTTTTCCAAAACTATATTTCTATAGAATACTTTCTTTCTTTACCCAATAATAGCAAAATACAGTAAAAACGATAAATGCTCATCCTTTTTATCGCTTTGTCTGAGAAGCTTAATTTATTTTGTGCTCTAGGAAGGAAGCTTTAAATTTTAATATTTGATATTAATTTTAGCTCTCAAGATCGCGAAGAAAGGGTCCTTCATAGGTACCCTTACTAGAATCTTGAGAGTTTCTAGCATAAGGGTACCCATGAAGGACCCTATCTATCTTTTGAGTTACGTAACCCCAAAAAAAAGTAGTAAACAGAGAAACGGATTGGCTTTTTTACATCCATCTCTCGATAAAATTAGAAGGTCGTTAAATGTTCAGTCCTAAACAAATAAACTGTCCCCCAATCGACGTAAGGACGTGCGTCTCAAGTCCGACTCTATGAGCTTAAGCTTTTTATTACTTTTACGATCATTTCTCGAGAGTTTTTCTTTTATGAATATTTCTTTTTTTATAATATTATACGTTGTTTGATATATGAAAAAGTTTAAAAGTAAAACTTTATGCTAGAAATATTTTTGTTATTAAGTGGTGAGGCAAGTGTAGCGCAGGGTTATCAGCGTTTTACTGTAAATGTGAGACCTGTCGTGGCGCAGCGGCACAAGCGTGTGACTGTAACCGATAGGTTCTGGGTTCGATCCCCACTCAAGGAAATGAAACATTTAATATTTTAAATTTAAATATTTACAATGCCTCAAATTTGGCGGCAAGTAAGAAACGGAAGTAAAACGGAGTATCTTAACGCTTAGTTCCCGGGTTCCCTCTGTAAATGTGATATTTTCCTCGTCAAAGAAAGAGGAAAATGGAAGTGTCTTAATGGGAACTCAATGTCTTAATGGTAACAGAGTGTCCCAGTGAGAACGGAGTGTCATAACATTAGGTTGCCAGATTATGCTTCTTATGTGGGAAGCATAAAGGATTCCTCAGTCATAAATGACTCAGCTATTTACACTTCTTTGCAAGTGGTAGTCTGTAATTAAAAGTACTATTACTAGAAGTGGGGAACGGAAGTGAAATGGAGTGTCTTAACACTAGGTTCCCGGGTTCCCTCTGCCTCGGGATACAGCTTGAAGCTAAAAAAAAAGAAAAAAAATGACAGCTCAACTGCAACATTTATTTATTTATTTATATATTCTACACACTGAACACTAATCAAGCAAGTACTTAAAATAAAATATATATATATATTCACAAGAAGTATGTATGTGAAATGATATACAGATATAAATTGGTATAGATTGTTCTCTATGAAATTTCTATGAATTATTTATCAGTTTTTGCCAATGCTTGCGTTTTCTTAGTGCTAAATTAGATAGAATGAGCCCACCTCCCCGTCGTATATATATATATATATATATATATATATATATATATATATATATATATATATATATATATATATATATATATATATATATATATATATATATATAAGAGTGCGCATTTCTATCATCTAGAAGACCAAGTAGAGGGAGACAAGGCCGTATTGTTAGTTAAAAAATTAAAATCTTAGAATGCCTTAGTTTACTGCAGAGGCCGACTGATTGTGGGGCGACGGCAAAGTGGACGATGTTTCCGTAAAGACTGTTTCATAAAGTAAAATAATATTTTTGAAGTTATACTCGTTTAGGCAAATGAAATATTTAATATTTTCAATTTGAATATTTAATGTTTTCATTTCTCCGCTCTGGTATTAAGGCAAAACGCGGCGTTGAGTTCCGCCACTCAACACGCAATGCCTCAAAAATCGGCGTAAAGTGGGGAACGGAAATGGAACGGAGTGTCTTGATATTAGGTTCCCGGGTTCCCTACCCTGCCTTGTGCGGGATACAACGTGAAGCTAAAAAAAAAAGAAAATACTTTTTAGGCGCGTTATGAAAAAATGATGAGAGTGAAAGTGATGTAGTGAAGTATGAAGTTGCAGCGGTTATATCATAAATATTTCTTTATCTTCAGTTTCACGCTGTATCACTTGTGGACGTTGGATACAGTCTCAAGAAGTAAACGAATAGCGGGAAAAATGAAGTGTCCTTAATATTGGGTTCCCAGGTTCCCCTTCGAAATCTTGCTCTGTACGGAATACAGCATGAATCCTGCAAAAAAATCCTGAGACTGAAGACTTTATGATATATTTTAGCAACATTCTAGTACAGGAGCCCCAAGATGGAGGCGGAAGATAACTGAAGGAACTAAAAAGTTCTGTGATACTAACATGAAAGGCAAAGCGCGGTGTTGAGTTCCGTCACTCCACAAGCAATATCTAGAATTCGGCAGAAAATAGATAAATAGCAGTGTCTGAATGAGAACGAAGTGACTAAACACTAGGTTCCCAGGTTCCCTCTGCCTATCCTGCTCAATGGGCTGTTGAAAAAAAAAAATGAAAAAGCATAATCGATCGCACCCTTACCTTCTACTAGAAACTAGGTCACTTTTGCAGATTCTCACAATTAGAATGCTACCATTTTCAACTATACTTTTTAAATTTTCGTTTTGCATATGTTAGTGATACGCTTTCAAGTATTAAAAAATCCTGTGAAATAGTACCTAAGTAAATGAATTAGGAATTGATTCTCACTGAGGGGAATAAATATGTCAAAATTATTTTAGTTTTAAATGCACAGTCGTGTGACTGTTACCGACAGGTTGTGGGTTCGATCCCCACTCTATTAAATGAAATATATAATAGTTTCTATTTAAATATTTAAGGTTTTCATTTCTTCGCTCTGGTAACAAGGCAAAACGCGGCGTTGAGTTCCACCACTCAACATCCAATGTCTCTAATTCGACGCAAAGTGAATTGGAACGGAGCGCCTTAACAGTAGGTTCCCATGTTCCCTCTGCCTACCCTGCTATGTGCCGGATACAGTGTGAAGCTGTGTGAGAGTGAATGAGATGTGACCTTGGAAACCTAATGTAAAGACAGGCGAAACTGAACGAATAAACATTAATTTAGAATTCATTTTGAATTTTGAATTTTTGGAAACCAGAATTTTATGTAATGACTGACTCTATTATATTAAAAGGGGTTGACCAAATAGATATATCGGCTCTCGGTTGTAGAATAGGTGAGCCGGGAGGTTCCGACGTCTGGTTGTTCTGAGGGTAGTTCTCCATTGTATGAAAAACATAGTTATGATTCAGGCGTGATCCTAATCACAATTAAGAGCTGTGAGCAGCTGCAAGCTGAACTAAACACTGCCCTATTGGCGATGCGCGACGTTTATAAAGCAAAGCCCCCTCCTCACAGCTCGCCTGATTCATTGAGTGGTTCGATGACGTCACTTCCGTTAAAGACTATATTCATAAATTATTTAAATTCAGTTTAAGTTTTACTAATAACTCTGTTTGTTAAAAGATCTATTAAATAATTACAAATAGATTCTCAATATTCAAACATCAACGCCGACAGATATATACGCTTAAAAAACCGCTTTATACAATTTTCCTATAGTAGGATATCGATAAAAAAAGTGGTAAGTTGAGGCCTGTGATGCTGTAGGGGAAAATGGCGAACGACTGTACACGTGACAGGTTGTGGGTGTAAGAACACGAAAAAAATAATGTTAAATATTTTCATATCTTGCTATGCTATGGTAACACGCCAAAACGAAGTGAATTCCGCCATTTAACACGAAATGCCTCAATATCGACGAAAAGTGGGAAGCGGAAGTCTTTTGACACTAGGTTCCCAACTTCCCTCCGCCTACCCTGCTATATGCTATTAATATATTTTTTTTGTTTCCCGCTGTATCCCGCACGAGGCAGGGTAGGCAGAGGGAACCCGGGAACCTAGTGTTAACACACTCAGTTCCACTTCCGTTCCCCACTTTCCGCCGAATTTGAGGCATTGTGTGTTGAGTAGCGGAACTCAACGCCGCGCTTTGAAATATTTGAAATATTTCATTTCCTCGAGTGGGGATCGAACCCAGAACCTGTCGGTTACAGTCACACGCTTGTACCGCTGAGCCACGACAGGCCTCAGTACTATTAATCTAATAATTTGTAGAAACAATTAATATATAGTTATAAATCAATTGTTTTGAATAGGACAGTAGAAAACGGTGAAATACACGTACGCTTAAAATAAATCGGCTTTATGTTATATGAGTTACTTGTACCTTGTAGAGATGAATATCAAGTAATGTTTTTTCAGAGTTCTTTAATTCATAAGCGGGTGGCGGTTTTTATTTTCTAACATATTTTGTATATATAATTATCTTTTGAGGTATGTCGTAGCGAAAGGGCACAAGTGTTTGATTATAAATATGTAAGTTATTGGTGGTAGGGTTCCCCCACTCTAACATGTGATACCTCAATTTGTGAAAAAGTGGAAATGTATTGTATTAAAATTAGGTTCCTAAGTTCCCTTTATGTAGCAATGCTTGCTTTTTAAGCCTTATCTCATATAATACGGCAAGACCAAAGTATGTAGTACTAAGACCTCCGTTTTGCACTGTTGCTGAATTCTTTGGATGTAGTGTGGTGAGTAGCGTAACATAACGCCGCGATTCATCTTGCTTTCACAACAAGTTTGAAATCAGTTGACAATGTTTGATTTTTTATAGTGGAAGTTTAACTAACAAACGTCATGTTTAAATTTATATATACCACTGACTCATTAAATATTGTTTTTTTACTGTCTTTGAATTAATTGGCTCATTAAATATTATTTTTTTTACTGTCTTTGAATTAATTATATAGAAAGAATTTACGATTAATTTAAATTATTGTCGTTACCCTATCATAGTACTTAAGTTACGTAGATACTACGCACGTAGGTATATACATTTCTTTCTAGTTAATAAAAATATTTTTTCTTTATTGTACGTTAATTTTTTTCAATTCATATTGCCATTCAAATTCTTCTCTGCTTTTTTAATAATTTTGTAAATATAATATTGAAAATTTTACTAAAAAAAAGGCAAAAACAATAATTGCTACGATAAACTTTTGTTTACTTTTTAATTTCACTGTGGCAGGATTGAGAAAAGAGACATGCAAAGACCGTTTGTTCTCTTATTACGGAGAAAATTGAACCCACGTTATGTATACAACCTGCCGTTTTGCCACTGAATCACGACGGCCTATAAGCTTTTGTAACAAAGAAATTCATCATCTACCAACCATAATAATAAATTAAAAAGCTTCGACCCTTGTAAGTGGTACTAGTGTCGAAATAAAAAAGAAACTTTCTCATCCAGAAACTTAATTGTGCGGGTTCAAATCCTGCATCGTTCAAATTTTTATATGTTTTTAAATTTAGTATTTTTCTTTCTTAAGTGTGGAATAACACTTTTGAAAATAGTAAAAATATTTAATAAATAGCATTCTCTCATGCCAAACGATAATTCTAACGAATTGTCTTTGGATAGCGGAAATTTGTAAAAACCTCCCTACAGAGATGCTAACAACATAAACAAGTTGAAACAAGCGTATCAGAATTTCGACGTAGCTTAGTGAGAACGAATGGCTTAGTGGTCAGAGGGCTTGGACAATTTCCTAGAGGCGCGTGTTAAAATTCTGCTTCGTTCAAATTTTTATACATTTTTAAATTTAGTAACATACTTTTTAATATTATTTTTAACTCTCGTATCATTACTAAGTTAATAACCACAAGGTTCCCTCTACCTTCCCAGGTCACCGCTCGATACTGCAAAACAAAAAAAATGCTAAACAAAAAAATCGCCTTCCCTCATAAATTGGACCACACAAAAACAACTGGGGCGTGTAATCACGATCGCTCGATCATTCGTCCCCCGAGTGCCTGTTTGGGAAATCATCGCTAATTGACGTGTTTAACATTTTTATATTCAATAGATATATTAATATTTTATCATCGGCCTTTTAAATTACGGTATTTGTTAAGCTTCGGTGCCTTTAATTACTTTGGGCGTTAGGGATTGTTAAATATATTGGTAGAGATTGATATGGATCTGTGGTTCGTGGGAACCTGGTGGTTTTGGGTTCCCGACTTGGGGATATATATACTTTTTTTTTGGCTTTACGCTGTACCCTGCACTTAGGAGGTTAGATTAGGTTAGCTTGAGAATCTTGTGTTAGGACACTCCGTTCTGTTCGCCAATTTTTCGAATTTGAGGCATGTTAAATGGTGAAACTCAAGGGCCTGCGTTACCAGAGCGAGAAATTGAAAATATTTAATAATTCAATTTCTCAAGTAAGGCTTGGACCCATAGCTTATCGCATTGACAGGTCTCAATTGAGAATTTCATACATGTACGATGTAAGTTTAAAGGTATCAACATAACATGTTAATATTTCTTTTTACCGCTCTGGTAAATTAGTTAAGATTAGTTGTTGAAACGGTTCTTAAGAAGGCGACTTACTGCCTAACATGCCATATTTGAAATTTCTTCGTAAAATGTGGAGTCGAACGTTTTATATAGCTCTATATTTCATACACATGCAAAGCGTGGCGTAGAGTTCAGCCACTCAATATGCAATGCTTCGAGGATTTGACGGAAAATGGGAAATAAAAATTTCTTAACACTAGATATCTTGATTCTTTTTGCCTACCCTGCCATGTGCGGGATACAGCGTGAAGCTTTAAAAAAAAGGGAAAGAATGGCGTGATTTGGTGGTAAATTCTCTTATTATCCATAAAAAAATCTTATATTAGATTTTAGTAGGCCTACATCTCTTGTATCTCTCACTCTCAGCTTCACGCTGTATCCCGCACTAGGCAGGGTAGGCAGAGGGAACTTGGGAACCTAGTGTTGTAACACTCCGTTCCACTTCCGTTCCCCACTTTCAGGCATTGCGTGTTGAGTGGCGTCACTAAACGCCGCGTTTTGCCTTTTTACCAGAGCAAAAAAATGAAAACGTTACATATTTAAATTGAAAATATTAAATATATCATTTCCTCGAGTGGGGATCGAACCCACAACCTGTCGGTTACAGTCGCACGCTTGTGCCGCTGCGTCATGATAGGCCTCTTATATCTGTGTATAGATTATAATAATAAACGTTGCAATATTTATGTGATTGACTTACCCAATCTATGATAAGACATATATATGAGGTAGGTCCGATATAAACTGTATGCATTATTGAGTTTACTTAATAAGATCTGTAAGTCGGTATGATGGTGAGGGTATATAGGGAGATCTTGAAGTATTTTATTTTATACTACCCACTTACATCAATGCTACTATAGTATTTCTTTTATTTGTGTATATATTGAAATATAAAAAAAAAATAATTAAAAAAAACTGTATCACCTTGAACAAGTGCTTGTAACTCTTAAATTACTGTACAGTACGGCTTCATCCTTTATTTCGTACATGGCAGCGTAGCCAGAGGGAACTTGGTAACCTAGTGATAAGATACTCCGTTCCCCAATTTCCGCTGTATTGGAGGTATTGCGTGTTGAGTGTAGGAAATCAAGGTCGCGTTGTCACATACAACTTGCTTGGGACCCTGAGCCACGACAGGCCTCTTAAATTACTACAATTTTTTTCAATGATAGCCAAATTGGTCAACTCAGTCAGGAAATACGGTGCCAAAGACATGTATGTCTGAACAGACAAATCATCCAGACAGACAATCCTAACACACGAGGGGTGTGGGGGTGTCGAGGGTGGATTTTTGTACAGTGGGTTACCGATTTGAGTGCAGTTTTTTCTTAATTTGAAGGCCCTGCTCCTTACGGTGTTTCTTAGTTTATGAAAATTTGATGGGTAGCTTAAGATATATAAGCATTTCTGGAGGAAGAGGTAGTTATGGTCGGGAGATGTCAAAAATTTTAAATTTTGTTATTAAATATCACATAAATTCTTTTCATGTGCCTACAATAGAAGAAAACGTATAAAAAATGAACGAAGAATATAGTGGGATTTGAACCCGCGCCTCTTGGAAACTGTCAAAGCGCTCTGACCACTAAGCCATACGTTCTCATCAAGCTACTTCGAAATTCTTATACGCTTGTTACAATGTCCTTATGAGATTTTTAAACATTTCCGCCATCCGAAGATAATTTCTTAGAATAATCTTAAAATTTGAGAGTCTTAAAAAAATTTTACCTCAAAATATCAGGGACCAAATACGTACCTGTAGATCATTTTTTTCACTTCAGCATTTAGCAGAAAAATATATTTTCTCCACCGGGAATCGAACCTGCGATTATATATACTTAATTAAATTGTGTTTTCTGGTTGTAAACACAAATATTGTTGTTTGTTACTGACACCCTACGCCATAACAGCAATAAAATTAATTCAGACACTCTTGCAATATATGACTAATAAGGCATCAATTTTGTTAATTCACGAAATTACCTCAGGCATTTTGTTTTAAATTGCGGTAATAAATCAATAAATTGGATGTTTTCGAAATTTATACCTATAATTTATTTTTCCGCTTCACGCTGCATCCCGCACATTGAAGGGTGGGCAGAGGGATCTTAGAAACCTAGTGTTATGGCACTCCGTTCCTACAGAGACACTTCTGTTTCTTAATTTCCGAAATTCTGGGCATTGTGTGTTGAGTGGCGGAACTCTACATCATGCTGTGTCTCTTTACCAGAATGAGGAAATGCAAGAAAAAATATTAAATGCTTCAGCCTTTAGAGTGGGATTTTGAATCTATAATCTGTTGTATTAATAGTGCCATTATTGTGTACTTGAGCCATGACGGGGCTCCTCTCTAGTAACCAGGCATTTCATGTTGACTTCCGCCTCTCAACACGCATTGCCTCAAATTTGGCAAAGGGGAACAAAACAGAGTGTCTTAGAGAACGCTAGGTTCCCAGGTCCCCTCTGCCTTACCTATCATGTGTAGCTGAAAAAAAAATCTTGAAAAGAATCCTACAGATACATATTGTAACCTTTGTAACATCCCTTACATAAAATATGCACACCCCCCAAAAAAGGGAACATACATAAATAACATTAAAAATCTTAAAAAAATAAAGACTTTTTTACAATATTTTTTGTATTTTGGTGAAACCTCAGCGCAGAGTGGTGTGAGTCGGACGGATTTATGTGGAACCCGACCGCACATTGATATCGCGTAATTTATAACAGTGTTTATTAAACGGAGATTAAAATAAAACTCGATTTATATATGAAATTGGTATTATTGGACTGTTTTTTTTTCAAAGATACAGTATATAAGCTTTGTTCTTAATGGGACAAAAAAGTTTCTAGAATAACTAAAAATATACTCCTAAGAGCTAGCGCACAGTGACGGAGAACGCCATCAGGTCTTTTGTCACGTACGAGTATTTTTTTATGGAGAAGACAAGGCAAACCAACGTACGGGTCACCTGATGGTGGGTGATCACCGCCGCCCACGGCCTCATGTAACACCAGGGGAGCTACAGGTGGAGGTAGAGGTAGACGCACTTTTTGAAGGTTCCCATGTCGTATCTACCTGGAAATACTTCCGCGGGTAGGTCATTCCACAGATGTGTGGCGTCTGGAAGAACATTCTTATCAAAACGCACAGTACTGGAGTGCCAATTATATAGATGCAATCATAATTGTTACATTTTGGTAACGAAGCCGTACGCGGTGTTGAGTTCCGCCGCAATCAAATATCTTGAACGGAGAGTACTTACACTAAGTTTTTAGGACGAAATTGAATATTTTATATGTATAAATATTATAGTACGAGTATGTTTAACTTTAAATATAAATAATTTTAATTTTCCCCCAGTGATAGTGGAACCCACAATAATCGCCGTTACAATCAATAAAAAAAATAAGTATACAAAACTAAATCACATCATTAATATGGAGGTTTGTCTCCAGCATTCAATTATTACTCAATAGTGCCAACATCCGCGGAGGTCCATCACCGCTATGCCTCAAGCTCGGCGGGAAATGAGGACAGGAATTGTTTTAAAGAAAACGGAGTGTCTTAACACTAGATTCCTAAGTTCTCTCTAACAAAAATCGTAACATTTAGTAGTAACTAACGGCAATTTAGTTTTATTTATTTTCTCTTTTTCAGTTTCACGCTGCATTCCGCAAGTGGCAGGGTAGGCAAAGAGAGCGTAGCTAGACACTCCGCTCTCCACTTTTCGACAAATTCTAGTGGGTCGGCGTCTTCAGTGGCGGCACTTAACGCCGTGCTTTGTGTCTCGACTGGAGGCTGTTATGCAGGATGCAAGGTGAATGGGGGACGAAGTGCTTATATTAGGTTCCCTCTTATGTCTGTGTAGTGACGTGTCTATCATATACCATTAGGTTACCAAGTTTTGTCGCCACCAATACCGCTAGGTTCCAAGGTTCTCTCAAACTATCATAATTCTAGTGGGTCGGCGTCTTCAGTGGCGGCACTTAACGCCGTGCTTTGTGTCTTGACTGGAGGCTGTAATGCAGGATTCAAGGTGATGGGAGACGAAGTGTTTATATTAGGTTCCCTTTACTTATGTCTGTGACAGTGACGTGTCTATCATATACCATTAGGTTACCAAATTTTGTCGCCACCAATACCGCTAGGTTCCAAGGTTCCCTCAAACTATCATTCTACGATCAAGATCTAGAAGTAAAGGTAAAAAAAATAATGATTTAAGAAATAATTCAGATAGTGTGTATATATCACGTAACTCCCATATAGCAGAGTGAAGTTCAACACCGCGAAATAAAAGATTATTTTTCTATAGGAATTCCTATTAATTCTGACTATGTGCTTATTAACTAATTTATACAGCTCATTTTTCTTTTGGCCTGTCGTCGGGCTGCGGCACAAGTGTGTGACTGTAACCGACATGTTGTGGGTCCGATCCCCACTCGTGGAAATGAAATATTTATTATTTTCAATTTAAATATTTATTGCTTTCATTTTTTTTGCTCTGGTACCAAGGTTCCCAAGTTCCCTCTGCCTACCCTGCCATGTGCGGGATACAGTGTGAAGCTGAGTGAATGAGTACAAAACCAGACTCTACAATAATTCAAAATCTTGCCATATATAGATTAACACATAACCTTCCTTCAAACAGACATCGTAAAAGAGCCAATCGTTGCTTAAATCAATATTTAAATGAAATGTTTATTTGTATTAGAGCACGTGGCTACAGTTTTTTATAGAAGTTTGTTTGTTAACTTGAGGCCTGTCGTGGCGCAGGGGCTCAAGGGACTGATTGTAAATGGGCAGGTTGCGGGTTTGGTCCCCACGACATATTTGATAGCTTCTTTCTGGTAACAAGATTAAGCGCGGCGTTGAGTTCCGCCACTGACCACGCAATGAGAAGGGACTTTCTTAATAAGAACAGAGTGTCTTAAAACTAGGTTCCTAAGTTTCCTTTGTCTACCTTGCTCCAGGATACAAAATAAACCTGAAATTAAAGAAAAAAAGAAGTTTTCAAATTTAAAAAATCTTTTTTTACTATTTTTAAAGTATTATTTCACACTAAAAAATGAAAAACACTCATTTTAAAAACATATCAAAATTCAAACGTAGCTGGATTTGAACCCGCGCCTCTTGAAAACCTTCCAAGAGGTCTCACCAACTTCGTTCACCAGAAAGTATGGCTTTATACGTTCTTAAAATGTCAAATCCAGGAATCGAATTCCCTACCCTACCATATTATATTACTATTTGACTGCGCTCTTTACATAATTCTTCTTTGACGTGTCAAGCTTTTATCACAGTCTTCTTTATTAAAAAGTTACTAAAGCACTAAACTTTAATAAAGTGCTCGTATTTCATATATCTAATACTTTAAAAGTGAATGTCTGTAAAGTTTTTACGTTATTTTTCAGTTTTGGGGTCTTCGTGGCGCAGTGGTATAGCGTTTAACGCAATAGTAATATGTTCGATACCATCAGTGTCGAAGGAAAGAGGAGAAAGTCGAAGCTTTTTTTTATAGCCTTATCTGTTAAGACAGTTTGTTAACTTTAATTTTTGAGACAATGCGTATTTATCCGCGGAACTTAACGCTGCGCTCAGTCTTGTTATCAATAAGTGAAAATAAGTAAAAATAGTAAATCTTTTTTTTCAAAGTCCAATGACAGGTTTCAAAATATTGTGGAGTATTAAAAGCGCAGTAGAGGCCTGTCGTGGCGCAGCGGCACAAGGGTTTGACTGTAACCGACAGGTTCTGGGTTCGATTCCCACTCGAGGAAATTAAATATTTCATATTTTTCAATTTAAATATTAAATGTTTAATTTCTTTGCTCTGGTAACAAGGCAAAGCGCGGCGTTGATCTCCGCCACTCAACACACAATGTCTCAAATTCGGCGAAAAGTGAGGAATGGAAGTGGAACAGAGTGTCTTAACACTAGGTTCCCAAGTTCCCTCTGTCTACCCTGCTATGTGCGGGATACAGCGTGAAGCTAAAAAAAGAGTATTTAAAGAAGAAGCTAATAAAAATTATAAATTACTTATAATTTTTATTACCTTTATCCCTACATCACAACCCACGAATGGCTAGGTTAGGTAGTGGGAACTTGGTAACTTAGTATTAGGACACTCTGTTCCCACTAAGACATTTTCACCGAATTTTAAACTCGATTAGGGATTGAACCAACAACCTGTCGTGTTCACATTCGTACGTCGAGTCTTTGCGCCACAATAGATCTCTTTTTTATACATATCTAAAATATTTTCGCAATCTTTTCTCTATACCCGTGTACTTATTTATATATGAAAAAATCTGCAAATTTAGTTAGTCTAAGATCATTTTTTTTTTAATTTATAACGTATCGTTCAAAGCTATTTTACATTTTTTCAGTATGTTTTTTTATGTTTTCGTGTTTTTAAGGCTCAGTACCTCAAAAGGTGAAAACAGAATGCTAATAGGTTTGATCGAGATTTGAGGCCTAGCGGCGGACTGTAGACGTGATAGGCTGTGGATTTGATGTCCGCTCCATTTTTCATTTCTTCGCTCTGGTAACAAGATAAAACGCGGCGTTGAGTTCCGCCACTCTACACACAATTCGGCGGAAAGTGGAAAACGGAACGGAGTGTCTTAACACTAGGTTCTAAAGTGGCTCTCTTACCCTGCTATGTGCGGGATTCAGCGTGAAACTCACAAAACATAAATAATCACTTACGTAAGTGGAAAGTCTGAAGCTTTTTACAATTTTACTACATTTATATGACCACTTGTGCTTTATTAAAGCGTTCCGGCTTTTTTCATCTATTTTCATGAAACTTGAAACGGTTTAACTACCGTAGTAGTATAGTAACGCTATAGTACTTTAGTACCTAACTTAACTTGAGGAGAAAATGTGCGATTATAAGCGTCTTATGTTACGGGTTCGATTTCTACTCGAGGAAATGAAATATATAAAATTTTTATTTATCCGTTTTGATAGGCAAACCATTGCATTGAGTTTCAATATCAAAAATACAATTCATTCTATACAATCTGGAAAACGGAAGTGTATTAATGGTAACGGAGTGTCATAACACTAGATTCCTAGAGTATCAAGACACTCACAAGAATGTCAAGACACTCACTACATTGTCAAGTGTTAAAAATATTAAATATTTCATTTCATCGAATGGAGATTGAATTCACAATTTGCTTTAAAATTCGGATCGAACCCCTTTACAGGCAAATGTGGCCACTGTGTTGAGATGACCATATATTATCTACATACAATGTTAGAATAGAATTCGCAACTATTGTAGAGATTTCTCGATAAACCCGACTCGTGTTGAACAAATTTTCGATATATTGCGTGTTCAATTTGAAAAAGATATTTTTGTTTCGAATGAAAAATTTAAAAAATATTGAATTTTTCGAGTAGACAATTACTATTGTGCTTTTATTTACTACATACAAATTCTAGTATATACATATGTCATAATATGTCACATTAATTACACCTAACGGGAATAGAATACGCAACTATTGCAAATATTCTCTAATAACTCAGTCTATATATAATGCAGAAAAGTTAAATTGACATAAAGCTTATACAAAACTTCTGAAATCAGCCGACTCATACAACTCTGTACCTTATTTTCCATCAAATTTTCATGACATTACTTTTCGAATAGCGGAACTAAACGCCGCAATGTCTTGTTTCTGTTGAGAAATGAAATAATTGACTTTCCTGAATCGAGATCAAAAAATAGATGAATAAAAAAATTGACTTTTCACCACTGTGCCGCTACGTACCATCTATGTACGTACTTCTATACATATATATATCGTATACAAGAATTACACCCTACGGGAATAGAATCCGCAACCATTGTAAACATTCTCTCCTAACTTAATCTATAATCTAAATTCAAGCCTTATCCATATATAATGCGGATAAAATGAATTGATTGAAAGCTTAGCCGAAACTTCTGAATTTTGTCGACTTATACTACGGTATGGAGGTGTAAAGTCTGCTAGTATTTCAGTTTGCTGGCAACCGCGGTAAAGGACGGACGTTCCTTGGTGACCTCTCAAGTAACATATCGCGATCGTTTCAAAACTTTTTTCGTGTTTATTATGTGTTTTTCGTATTTTTGGACAGTGATTTTGGGAAATTGTTAATATTGGTGAGCTTTTTTATGGTTCTTAGTTAGTTTGTTAAGAATTTCTTCTACTTTAGGTAGTTATTTAGAACAAGTATATAATTGAGGCTGTCGTGGTTCGGTGGCCACTATAAATGGTAATGGGTTTGATTTCTACTCGAAAAATAAAAATATTTCGTATTTTCTCGCCTTAAATTCAGTCGAATATGAGGAACGGAAATGTTTTAATAGAAACGGATTGTCTTAGCGGCGTTGAGTTCCGCCATTCAACACGCAACGCCTCTAATTCGGTGGAAAGTGGCGAACGGAACGGAGTGTCTCATCACTAGGTTCCACAATTCGATCGGGCTGATCTGATGATGGAGCCAGGATCTGAATACTGAAACTCCTCAGTTACTTAGGTTGAAAATTTTAGTTAGGCTTAGGCTAAAACAATTTAAAATTTCGTGAACATTCCACAAAACTTGTAGCGTGAGGGATTAAATCATGTTTTTTGTTTCAAACTATATAATTAAAAATATTTTTATGAAATAATAAATATTTTTGTATTTTCATAAAAAGTTTTCAAGTTAAGAAAATTATTTAGCTCTACGCCATCTTTTCACAAGTACCTATTATGAATAGACTTTATTACAGAATATTAACGTACGGACGAAATTGTTGAACTTTTTGAAGCTTTCCAGAATCCAGAAAAGAGTAGATTACGTAGAAAACTCTGGGAACCTTGTGCTAAGTCAAGTAACATTAAGACATTCCGTTACCCACTCACCGCCGGATTCTGGAGGCTTTCTGTGTTGAGTGGCGGAACGGAGCGCTTTGCCTTTTGCTTTTGAGCTATTACACCCTTGCATCTTTGTTATAGACTCAAATAATTGTATTATAGATAGAATGTACATTAAAGATTTTCGCCTTGAGATTCCGGTGTAGAATAGGATCACCCTGGTACTGATGGTGTCGTAAGAGGCGACTAAAGTACGACTTAAAACCGGCGTTAAGTAGTGGCCTTGGTTACTGCGTTTCGCATTGGGTAATGCTGGGCCCCGATGCCCATCCACCTTACAGACCGGCAACGCTCCTGTAGCTCCTCTGGTGTTACACGGGGCCGTGGGCGGCGGTGATCACTTACCATCAGGTGACCCGTACGCTCGTTTGCTGCGTCTTGTCCATAAAAAAAAATTTCACGTATCACCTATCGAGACATTGCGTGATGACGTGCGGAATTTACCGCAATTTTTCTCCGCTCTGGTAACAAGGCAAAACGCGGAGTTGAGTTCCGCCACTCAACACGCAGTGCCACAAATTCGGCGGAAAGTAGGGAACGGAAGTAGACCGACCGAGGTTCCCAAGTTCCCTCTGCCTAGTCTGCCATGTGCGTGATACAGCGTGAAGCTGACTTAAACACCACGCTTTCCACGAATGGGAATTGAATCCACAACGATCGCGTTGACATCAACCACCCCGCACATTCATTATCACAGAAAATAAATAATATATTTCGTGAAACATTTCACAATTCGCTAAAACGTGAAATAGGAACGCAAGCTGCGTCGGTCATTTAAATCGAGTTCCAATTTATACCAATTTTAAACGTTTAAAACATAATAAAATGAGTTCTCGAAATTTATTTTACTGGCGAGCTTGTTTTAATCTCTCAGTTTTTATTGTGTTTTGTTTAGGGTTCCGTTCCGAGGGTTGAAACGGAACCTTTGTATGATCATTTGACTTTATTCGTCTATTGAGAATATTTATACCGAGATTGAGAGCAGGACTAAACTCTCTTGAAACATAAAATATAACAAGTTTCCACGTAACACTACCAAAAGAAAGACTAATTTATGCTATATTTTTTTCTGCATTTCCTAAGAAATTTGCTGCGTATTGAAACTTATAGGGTTTTCATAACTGAAAATTCATAACTGGAAAGCCGCGGGCAGTACTCACGGACCTATGGTCACAAAACATGGAACGAAGAGAGAACTTACAATACACTTAAATAAAAAAATCTGAAATAAATGAAAAGTTCGGTGGAAACTGGGGAACGGAGTGTCTTAACAGTAGGTTCCCAAGTACCTTCTGCTTACCATACCGGGTACAGCGTGAGTATTTAGTACAATTTTAAGTGCCAGAATAAATAAAAAAATCAGCTCAAATCTCTTATTTAGGATCAAAACAAAATGTTACCAAATGTATCAAAAACAAGGTAAAGTATCGCCCGATACTTACTTTGCAAATTAAAAAAAAATAGAAAAAATCTATTACAAGCCTATATTTGTAGTTAATTTCATACATCATGAATGAATACGACCGCAAACTCCAGTTTGTCAACATAATTCGCCGTACATACAAAATTTATGGAGTATTCTCCGTACTAATTTCATAATTGTAGATCATTCGTTTCATAAATGATGAAATTTGGTGAAAAGTGAGACCTTGCGGTACAAATATAGGTTTAAATAATTATTAAAAAGTTTATTATTGTACATAATATCATGCCTGAGGCCTGTTGTGGGGCAGCGGCACAACCGTTTGACTGTAATTGACAGGTCGTGGGTTCGATTCTCACTCGAGGAAATAAAGTATTTAATATTTCCAATTTAAATATTTAATGTTTCATTTCTACGCCTTGGTAATAAGGCAAAAGCGCGGCGTTGAGTTCCACCACTCAACACGCAATGTTCGAAATTCGGCGGAAAGTGGGAAACGGAAGTGGAACGGAGTGTTTTAACACTAGGTTCCTAAATTCCCTCTGCCTACTCTGCCATGTGCGGGATACAGCGTGAAGCTGAGATAGAGTAGTACCTTATATCATACAAAATTAGTGCAAATGTTTGCAAACTTAATTTTTAAATTTTTTATCGGTTGTAATACTCGTTGATCTGAATTTAAAATTGAAATTCTAAATTTCTAACCGTACAGTACGTCATAAGTTGAAGGACCTTCCTCATCATCTAAAGACGTGATACTCTGCTACTGTGCGGTTTTGTAGAAATTTCCTTCGAACGGCCTTCCTGTGGCAGTTTTTCCAGATCCTGAAGAAACGCGTATATCTCTACCTTAAAAGCCAGTAACGCACCTGTAGCTCCCCTGGTGTTACACGTGGCCGTGGGCGACGGTGATCATTCACCATCCGGCGACACGTACGCGAGTTTACCTTGTCTTTTTCATAAAATGATGATACGAAAGCCTTGATGGGCGAGTCCTATTCACATTTGACCAGTTTTTTTAGCTTCTCGCTATATTCCTCACATAGCAGGATACGGAGAGGGAACCAAAAGACTTAGTGTCAAGTCACTACGTTCCGCTTTTTTAGCTGAGTTCTTGAGGAAATGCGAGTTGATTACTGGAACCCAATGCCGCGTTTTCCTCGCTACCAGACTACGGATAAAAAATATTTAATTTTTAATTCCTTCGAGTAGTAGTTGAGTTCTTTTATCAGGTAATACATATATATTAGTGGTTGGCATAGGGAATGTTCCCTATATAATGTTAGCGCCCAGTTACTGACACACCGCAAACTTATTAAATTCAAATTCAAATTCAAATATTTTTATTCAAAATAAGAAGTTACAAGCTTCGTTTGTCGAACGTCAAACAATTTATCACCAGTTCACTAAAGTTACCGCCTCAGACCTGAGAAGAACTGGTGAAAGAAACTCAGCGGGACATGTCTCTTGTTTTTAATCAAAATTTTACATCAAAATTTTAACAACGCATGATAAGTGATGAAACTCAGCACCGGTTCGATACTACGGGTGGGATTTAATTTTCCTCATTTCTTTGCTCTAGTAAAAATACAAAACCGTTTATTCAACACGGCATGTTTAAAAAAATGCTTCATTAATAAAATCAAAAAACAGGCAGCAACAGCTACGTGACGGTCTAATTCCACTTAGGAGAGGAAAATAAATGAAATGTTTATTTCCTCACTCTGATGACAAGTCACAGCGTGGTATTAAGTTGAGTCACTACGTCTTAATGAGTGTCTCAACTCTACATTCTCTGTCTACCCTGTTATGTATAGCTTAAAAAAATATTGGAAAATGTCTGAATGCTCGTGAACGATGTTCGTAATTTCAGATAAAAAAAAATCCTTTACACATTCTTGAAAAAAGTTGTTGATTTAGTACAAATGAGGTCAGTCGTGGCGCAGGGGCAGAAGCGTGTGACTATAATCGACAGATTGTGGATTCAAACCCCATTCAAAGAAATGAAATATTTAATATTTTCAATATTAATATTTCATACTTTCATTTCTTCTCTCTGGTAAGAAAAAGCTCTTATTTAGGGCCAAACAAAACCTTACCAAAAGTAACAAAAAGCAGGCGCCGATACTTTCTTTACAAATTAAAAAAATCACCAAATTTCGACCACCAATTATACTTTCTTTCTTAATAATTTCCGCAGCTGTCGACGGATTGAGATTTCGGCTGTAATCAATTTTCCTTGTAAAATAACTTTCTTTGCCATTTTTTTACGTGTTTGTTTTAACTGTGATTTGCTCAAGTTGAAATAACTTGGGAAGTTTGAGGGTTTTTTTAAGCTTCACGCTGTATCACGCATTTAGCAGGATAGGTAGAGGGAGAGTAATGTTTAAACACTCTTATACGTGACCTAACCCCATGTTAAGTAGCAGGACTTATTACGGAGTAATCAACAACTTGATATAACTCATTATATAACTCTATTTGTTAGCTGTTTCTGACATACTATGCTTAAAGTTTAATGGTATCACGTCGTTTGGGAAACCTTTATATGTCTTTTTTAGGTTCCCAGGTTCCCTGTGCCTATCTTGGTTTGTGGGGGATAGGTAATGGGCAGTAAGCTATCTTCGTTTTGACCACTATTTTGGCATAAAATGTTTTTTTAGCTTCATGCCGTATAATTCCGGCTTAGAATAGGATCACCCTGGTACTGATGGTGTCATAAGAGGCAACCAAAGTACGAGTGGAAGAGTCACGTTGTCAGCAATGGCAACATGTTTGGGCCGACTTGACCGGATTATTACCACTCCCGGCATTTAAAACCGGCGGTAAGTAGTGGGTAATGCCGGGCCCCTGTGCCCATCCATCTTAAAGACCGGCAACGTTTCTGTAACGGGTGACTCGTACACTCGTTTGCAATGTCTTTTCCATAAAAAAAGACCTGCACGTGATAGTGTAGGTAGAGGGAACGTAGGGTTAACACACTCCGTTCCATTCCTCATGTTCTCCGGAAATAGAAGCATTGCGTTTGAGTAGCGGAACTCAACGCCGGGCTTTGCCTTATCACCAGAACGGAGAAATGGAAACAATAAATGTTTCATTTAGTCAAATAGAGATGGAACTCACAATTTCTATTTACGGTCGCACACCTGTACCCATGCGCTAACGCAGGTCTCCTTATTTTTTTTCTGTAACTATTATATTAAAGGCCTTTGCCCAATAATAGGGTTCCCGCAATTTATGCTGTGTCCCGCACATGGCAGGGTAGGCAAAGAGAATTTGGGAACCTTGTGTTCCGTTCCACTTCCGTTCCGTTAATAATTCTTAATAATATTTAATAAATATAAATAGTAATAATTGTATATAATATAATAATAACTATAAATAATATAGTTAATAATTATTAATTGAGGCCTGTCGTGGCGCAGCGGCACAAGCGTGTGCCCGTAACCGACAGGTTCTGGTTTCGATCCCCACTCGAGGAAATGAAATATTTAAAATTTTCAATTTAAACATTAAATTGTTTCATTTCTTCGCTCTGCTAATAAGGCAAATAGCGGCGTTGTTTTCCGCCACTCAACACGCAATGCTTCAAATTCGGTGGAAAGTGGGGAACGGAAGTGGCAGTGGCAGGCAGATTCACGGGTTCCCTCTGCCTACCCTGCAGCGTGAAGCTAAAAAAAATATATTAATATAAGTTAGTAAATTTAAAAAGAAAAATAACGTTAAACTAATTAGTAAGGGAATAAAAATCCTTTTTATTTATTTATTATATTAAAATGTCTTCTCGGAAGAGAAAGAGCATCAAGCTCCAGCTTCCACATACGCATCCCCAATGTATCGAATTCAGGTAGAAAATGAGTGAAATCTGGACACCGATACTGCCTTTTGAGGCTTGTCGTGGCCCAGAGGCATGAGAATGTATC
>DWMZ01000374.1:0-24161 GCA_018249855.1 Eueides tales michaeli | reverse complement strand
AGATAAATGTGACAAAAGTTAGTATTATAATGTTTTAAAATATTATTTACATCATTAAAATCATAAAGTATGTCAAAAACTTGCAAATACATTTTATCGTGTAAGAAAATTTTACGTAATTATAGTAATAAGTAAAGTAGTAAGTTTTAACTGATACTCTCAGATATTTTTTATTTATTTTTTATGAAAAAGACTTAATAGTAAGTGATCTCCGGTCCTCACGACATATAAGATAGGTAAGATTTCTTGGTAATAAAAACAAACATACTCCCTACGAACTGACGTGACAGTTACAAGTGATAACGCTGTATAGAAGTTGTATACAACTTTTAACGTGAGTTCATGTAAGTGTAATTATGATAAGACTGCAGCCTAATACACACTAGTATGTTTGTACATATATGTAAGTTTTGTAACAGTGTATCTAGTCAAGGTCTTTCTCAAGATGAGAAATTTATTTTCTGAAAATTACATATTAATTAAGCTCAAGTTTTGGTTATTAGTGTATAAATATTTTCTTTAAAGTGATAATGTGTTTAGAAAATAGAAGTTATTAAGATAAAACATTTCTTTTTTTTAAGACATTTCACATAGCGTGTTTCATGCGGGCGAAGCCGCGAGCAGTTCACTACTTTCAAATAACTGTATCTTATCAACTAAACTAAGACTAAATTGTGTAATTTTTATTAATATACTCGTAAGTGTAAAAGAAAAAGTGAAGGATGACTAATACGTGAGAAAGGTCTTGTAAAGAGTATGTGTTCTCAGTCACCTCAGAAGCCAAGATTGTAGACACTAAAAAAATAATCCTTCAAGCAAAAATTTAAAATATACAGAAAATAATGTAAACAAAATTTAAATAAAGAAAAAAAGGCATGTCTGCTTAGATGTGTCTTTTTTATACATTGCATGTATAAATGGCAATACGCAGCATAATCAGCAATACGTTTCGAACAAAATTTACTACATTACCCATTTAGTGTTATCGTGTCAGACAGTAGAATTCGTTTGATTAATTATCCTATGCATAAAGCATTTTTAACTCAATTGATATTTTTTTAACATAAAAAGAATATTGATATAAAATAATAGCATATTGCGCTATTATTTGTAATATTTTATCTATGTTATAATAAAAAATATTTTAACCGAAGAAAGACACACTGAAATTTGACATTTGACATGTGACATAAGAGTAACTTATCACATCTCTTCCTTTTGCGTCGAGAATAAAACAATTAGATGTATTTAATTTACTAATACCTACATAAAGCAATAGTATAAAGTTTAATGTATTAGGTTGGTTGAATTACTATTGAAAAATTCAGTTAGTGTTGTATAGTGTAGTTGTTGGATAGTTTGAACGACGACGGAACGAGGCAAAGCGCCGCGTTGAGTTCCGCAATTCAACACGCAATATTTACGTGATTTGCTAGGATATTGTACATTTTCTCATATTATTAAAGATTAAATTAAATAAGAAAAGTTATTTTTGCAGACATAAATGCGGGGATTACCCGCAACTGTCTTGTCCAGTCTAGTAGGAGAAGCCGAAAATTGGTAAAACAAATGAAATTCACTTAAAAATTTCCTTATTGAAATTTGTCAGTTTAGATACTCAATTATATCTTACTTATACTTTTTATATGTATGTATGCTTGAATGGTTCGAGTATTATACTTTGATATTAAAATAAGAAAATAATAACAGTAATGATTGAATTTCAAAAATAAAAAACAGCACAAACATTTTTACGAGCAAGAAGCGGGAAATAACGAGTTAGGCATATTTATATTATCCATACATGCTAAGTCATGTGCGATACACCATACGATAAATCAATTGAAATCTAATTTAATATTTCCTTATAAAATTTATTTCATTTTTGTCCCTCCATTTTAAGTAGAAAATACTTGGAGATCACCAAGTATTATACTTTGATGTTGAAGTCAAAGAAATCGCGTCCTTGAGTATTTTGATTATTCTCTCAGAATTAATTTATTGTTTTGAATCACTTGACAATGTAATATTTTCATTAAGTATATTTGATTTTTTGTTCAATTCTACGGGTATCTTAGATTTTAACATTGTATTGTAAATTTTATTTCTATATACCAATCCTCATTTCGGCCAGACCCCACCCGATATATCTTCGTTTCTTTTCTATAATAAGTCTTAAGAATTAGGCAGAAAGTGGAGAACGGAAGTGTCATAATGGAAGCAGAGCATATTAAAACTAGTCTTTTTCAGTTCATACAACAAAGTGAACCAAATGTGAATGTTAGACTGGACTAATAAAGTAAATAATGTTGTCTTCATGTTTTGCTGGGAAACTCTTTGTAAGAAATGGAAGTTATTTCGGCACGTTTTTATCACGTTTTTATTAATATAACAGTATGTATGTAACTAAATGTAAGAAACATACCTGTCATAATAATAGTATTATCAAGTAACACATTTGTAAGGTATCATCGAGTTGGTGTGATGATGAAGATCCACGACCTAACTAGTAGAAATCATACTCTAGTAAATAAAATAGTTTAAGTTTATATAATTTAAAATTTAAAAACGTATATTTTTATAATATTTTAAGTACTTGGTGTAGAAAAGAGTATAGAAAAGGCAGGAGGAATCTGAGAACCTAGTATCCTATATAAATATTCTTTTTTCATTAAGCCACTTCCATTACTTACTTTAAATAACGTTGATACGAAATCATAAAATGTTGAGTCCCAACAGTCACAATTTGTAAGTTAACAAAAATCAGCTTTCAAGTAACTTGCAAATTTAGTTTTAATCTCATTTCTTTATAACCAATTATTTCTATCCCATCTACAAAGAGATGCAAATATTAGAATTATGCGACCTTTGAATAATAGGATAGGTTATAAAAAGGTAGAAAATAGATAAAGACTTATGAAGGCGATTTTTTGTCACAATATAAAAGATAAGTGTAAAATCTTTAAATAAATTGTGAGTTCTTAAAAGAGTTAACCTTTGATTTTTAGTAATATTTTTATAAAAATGGTAATTTTTCAGAGGGTATTGATTTAAGTTCGTCTAAAATATTTATATTTGTCTTGAATCTTTTTTGTTAATCAAATATCTTAGTGCAATCAAATTTCCTAATAAAAGGCACTTTTCAAGAGCTTTCTTTATTCTTTAACATTAAATCACAGTACGTTCAGACATACTGTGATTGAGTATTAAAGAAGAGAATTTGCGGTATTGCATTTTGTGTGTTGAAACTTAAGACCCAATAAACATGTTGACGTACGGATTAATTTAAGTCCATTTTCAATTTAACAATAAATATGACTAAATTATTTATTTGATTTTATCGAAAATAACTGCAGAAAATTCATTTTGATATTGACATTGATATATCATTGTCAATATCAAAATAGTCATGTATTTTAAAAAAAGAATTATTTTGCCTAAAGAAAATCCACGACAAAAAAATCTTTCTGTGTGATATTTTTAAAGATGTTCTTATAGTTGGTTAATAATTTGTACGCTTTATTATTTTGTTTGTCGGAATTTTTAATGTCGTAGTAAAATTGAGACAGACGTCATAAAAACGAGAAAAAAAGATAAGCTCCAAACTTTAATAAATCTTTTATAGGTTAGAAGATACGTGTATTTAATAAAATTTCACAATGTATTCCAAGTTTGCGGCTACATGGATTTAAAGTGATTATAAAAACAATACTAGCAAATAAAGCTTATTATGCTGTATTCAACAATAGTTGTTTTTGGCTTCACACTGCATCCCGCATACTGCAGGTTAGACTTTTATCTTACACTTATCTCTAACGAACTAAACTCAACCGACAGGGACTAAAATTTATTAATCGACTTAAATATCTTTTTTAAAGGAGTAATGAATATTTTAACAAAATTGGTATAAAATTTGCTTTGACAGTAATTACAAATTTATCTAATTAGAAGATCGTGAAATAAAAAATGAACTTAAAATTATAAAAAGAAGTACATAGATGTATGCACATGACACCGGTATTATTTAAAAAACACATTTATTTCCAAAGAATGGTAACATAAATTTTATTCAAAGTAAGCGCTCTCGCTAGCTACACATTTTGAACACCTCTCAGGCCACTTATGGATACCTCGCCAAAAAAAATGTTTACATTTTTTTGAAGCAAATCAGTCATCGAGCCATTTTCCATCCATTTTCCTTTTTTCGGCATTCCTGCATGTGTCACATGCAGGAAAGGATTCCATCTTCTGGTTTTAATAACCTTTCCCATGGCTTTCAAACGTCTATAAAAATGTTTGTCTGGGACACATTTAGTTGTTCTGTGCTATTTTTGCGTCTAACTATCGTCCTCATCCAGCAAAGCCTGCAACTCGACGCCCTCAAACAATTTCGGTCGTTTGCCGGAGTCAGCCCGGGGTCACCAGCAGGTCAGTGGACAGATTATAATACGCCAACAGTAATAATTTTGAAATAAATTTTACACTATAATTTTACTTACAAACCGTTAATTATTAACCTTATATAATTAATATCGATATAGAGTTTAATGTGATCAAACAAATTCAAACGTCCAAAATATCAGCGATCACGGTCTAGTATATTGTACGGAGGAAATTGCGATCAAATTGGGTAGACGACGGAAATTAATTTATAGTGTCGAGTGTCTTTTCCCATTTATTTCGTACTATGAATATACAATTATAAATAAGATATTAATTTCCGCTTGATACCTCTACAAAATCTTGAGATAAATGGTTAAACGGTATTGACAGACTGACAGCAAAGTGATTATTTACGTGTTCGGATTATTACCTTAGAGAATGAAAATGGAGAGGCCTTAAAAGGACCTAAAAAAAGGGTAAGCAATAAGTGTTGGCTCGGTAGTAGATTTAAAATTAATTTAGGTAATTTTTTTTCAGTTTCACGTTGTATCCCGCACATGGCAGGGCAGGCAGAGGAAACTTGGGAACCTAGTATCACTTCCATTCCCCACTTTCCGCCGAATTTGAAGCATTACGGTGTTACGTTGAGTTTTTCTTTGTTACCAGAGCTAAGAAATAAAAACATTAAATATTTAAATTGAACATATTAAATATTTCATTTCCTCGAGTAGGGATCGAACCCACAACCTGACGGTTAGAGTAACGCGTTTGTACCGTTGCGCCACGAAAGGTAAGTTATAAAGTTTTAATAAAACTGTCGTAACCCAAAAAGCACAAAAACACCAAGAGCTACTAGTACTTTGAAATATGCCTGGACTCATAAACTATTTGAGCAGCAACTCGAGAGATAAAGCTATCAATGTCGATATACCGAGACTAAAATATTGCAGTACATTTTATGGTTTCGCGTGCCACGGGATTCCAGGAGCGGAATCTATAGAATATGTGAGATTGGCATATACAGCGATCAGTTATATTATAATTACAAAAATGTTGATAAAGTAATGTTTAATAAAGATATTCTCAATTCCTCGAATGGGGACCGAACCCACAACCTGTCGCGTTTACAGTCACACGCTTGTACCCCTACGCCAGGGGCACAAGCGCTGATAAATTACATTTTTAAAGTAATTTACTATATTAAATGCTTTTTAGACGTTATAGTAGTATAAAATGTCGTCTCTAAAAGTAATTTCTCACAAACGCTTTGTGTCAGAGTATTTTCCTTTTTTAAACGTTACTATACACAAAGTTCAAAACATATTCGTATTTTGTACTAGCTTACGTATATACTGTAATAGTTGTGTATTCAGCTTTAATTCGCTTTTACTACATTTTATAAGTGCTGTAAAGTTTAGAAAATTGTTAAGTGAGATTTAAAATTAAATATTTCTATTATTATTTTGGGGAATAAAAAAGTTTTTTTTTTGTTTTTTCACGATAATAAACAGGGTCCCAATTAGGGGGTATGAAATATTTTATATTTACAAATGTCTGTGCTCTATAGACGAGTTTCGCCTCTCAACACTACCTTAAGAAATCAACAGTGCATTCGGCATTTTTTTTCTTTTTTTAACTTTCTGCTATATCCCGTACATATTAGTAAAACTCAACGCTGTCTTATTATCAAAGCAAAAAAATGAAAATGTTAAATATTTTATTTCTTCGAGTAGGGATGGAACTCATAACCTGGTCTTGGCCTTGGCCTTAGTTACACGCTTTTACCCCGGGGCCACGGCGAATCTCTAAAACATATAACAATTTATTTTAATAGTTTCCACTATAAAACAAGCATTTAGCGATCCATTGAATATACTTGATTAAGTTTAAAAGCATGAAGATAGATCTATAAAATTATTATATGCTTTGAAAGGATGTGAAAATGAAATCTTTAAAAAGATCAAATTTTAATACAAATTGGTATTAAAATTATCAAGATTGTCTATAGCTTATTTTAATATTACTATATATCACGCCATATCCCGCACATGGCAGGGTAGCCAGAAAGAACTTGAGAACATAGTGTTAAGACGTTCTCAATGATTGGAGGCATTGTGTGTTGAGTAGTGGAACTCAACACAAAACCTTGTGGAAAAATAAACATGTTTCTCTATTTATGCAACAAGGAAGTAATTGAAAATAAAAAAAAATCTTTGAACCGAATTAATTGTATATTTTGGAAAACGATGTTTCGAACGTTTTGCGGCAGTCCATGATCACAGGTAGATAGTTACATATCTATTTTTTTTAAGGGGCGAGCGTACGGGTTCAGGTGAGCTGTATAGTCAATCTCATAACATGCATTTTTTTTGGACTGGCGGTGGAAATGCAAAGACGAATTAGTAAAATGTTTTTTTCTAACTGTATGGACACAGAGTTTAAATCCTCTTTGACCTGCACGCAATAATTAAAAAAATGGTCACTTTTTAATATCACCAGTTTTCTTTTGACTGATTCATTTCTTTGACTGGTTTATCTTTTGATTTTTTTATATATAAATATGATTACGGAAAAATAATCACTTTACTAAATAATATTTATTGACAATTTCTTCCTCTTCACGTCTTCGGGTCTTTGTATATTTGCGCTGTTCATTGTTTTGTTTTTTTGTTTTTGTGACACAAAAATGTAAGTAATCTGTTCATTTTATTTTAGCTTTATTCAGAACGATTTATGTCTTATAGAAATTTTGAAGTGGTGGGGTGGGGACTCTCGATCGAATGAATTATTAAATGGATATTATTTTTTTTGTCTTATCGTTTTGGCGTGTCGTTGCACAAGCATGCCACTGCATATGCCACAGTTTGTGGTTAAAATATTTAATATTTCTATTTCTTGACACTAGTGACGAGGCAAAGAACGACGGTAAGTTTCGCCACTCAACGCGCATTGCCCGTAATCCTTCGGAAAATGGGAAACTGTCAACTGTGTAATGTTCAATATTAAGATCCCATGTTCCTAAAAAAAAATCTCTATTTGATAGGTTATCTTTAAGTTGCGCTCTCCGTGTGTCGATATAGACTACAATTATTTTGCCCCTTGAAATTACCTGTAGACAATCACTTCACTTGCAAAAAGGAAATGATTTACTTTATCATAGCTAAGAGTACATAAACGTTGAACATTAAATCGTTATTGTAATAATATAACAATTGGAAATACGTGATGATAAACTTGTTCTGATTTCACAATATCTGACTGTAAACGTTTTCTGGGTTCGTCTCCCACTTGGAGGAATGAGATATTTTCTCATGGGTAATAAAACAAAGCGCGCCCTTCTATTTCACCACACTACATCTCGCCACTAGAATCTTTAAGCAATATTTTTTTAGAGCATACTTTGCTGTAAGCAAAACATTTTTTAAGCTAAATACTAAAATGAGGTTATGGTTATGATAGTAAAAACGATAGATAGAGAGTTTGATCTAAACTCTGGGAAATTAAGTATTTCATATTTTTGTTTCTTCGCTCTGATACTCGGAAAAGCGAGGTGTTGAGTTCCGCTACTTACCACATAGTAGCTCAAATCATTTTAACACCCGTCGACGTTTAATGGAAGCTCCATTCAACGTCGATACGCAAATAAGTAATACATTAAGTATTGTATATTTTTAATAATATAACTCTTGCGTAAGTTCAATATTTTTAGTTAAAATATTAAATATTTTCATTTCTTCGCTCTAGTAACAAGGCAAAGCGCGGCGTTGGGCTCCGCCACTGAACACGCAATGCTTCAATTTCGGCGGAAAGTGAGGATCGAAACGGAGTGTCTTAACCCAAGGTTCCTAAATTACCTCTGCCTACCCTACCATGTACGGGATACAGCGTGAAGCTAAGTGAGTGAGTAAATTAAATTACCTTACTCATTTAAATGGCGATTTAAATTTAACGCTGAAATCATCTATCAAGATGCAGAGGGAAGCTAGAAATATATTGTTAAGACCCTCTGAATTTTAAAACATTGCGTGTTGAAAGGCTAAACTTAACGCCGCTCTTTGCCTATAGCATTTGTATGTATGTTTAAATATTATTATAAATTCATTTAGATTATTGGAAATAGAAGCGCAACTGTTGCGTTTATAGCGGCACACACACTCACACTCACACAATATTAAGTACGTGCGGCGTTGAGTTCCGCCCTACACGGAACGTCTCATTTTCAAAAATTCATTATTTAATGGTTTATGCTTAACGTTAAAGCTAACGTTAAGCATAAACCGTCAAAGAATTCATAAAACACAAAACAATTTATTATCTAACAAATGAATATGATATGAAAGTGTTTTACAAACAAATAATCACTTATTGTTCTATAATTAATGTCATAACGCCACGACAGGTTATTTAGAGATTCGTCTCATATTACAATTAATCTTACTTTAGGAATGTTGATATGTTTACTAAGCTTATATAGCTATAGCTTGTATACTAATCTTACTTTAGGAATGTTGATATGTTTACTAAACTAAAAAGAAATATTTTCATGACGAAGAAATTAGACATGCAGTAACAATACGTCAATAAATTAGGCTTATTGTAAAAAGAATACTTTGAAGTTGATCGAGTTATATACATAATTTACCTTTACTTTACTTTACCATATTTTACCTCTACATGATGTGAAATAAACCTATCTGGCCTGAAATGAGTCAGGGGTACAAGCGTGCAACTTCTTAGGTTGAAAGTTCGATACCCCGTCGAGAAAAATATTAAACATTTTGTTTTCCTCACTATGTCGTGGTGGTTTTGAATTTCACTACTCAACACGCAATGCAAGAATTCGACAGAAAATGGAGAACCTACTGTTCTCCATTTTCTCCTGTCTTAATGCAAACGGAGCGTTTTTATACTAGCTTATCAGGTCCCCTCTACGTATTCTCTATTGTCTATATATAAAATATTTTATATTTTGCCCTGCACAGAGGTATAATACATACGTAAACAAACGAACATACGAACAAATATCATACAAATACATATATCGCATGATACCCTCTAAAGAAACAACCTGTGAGATAACACTAAAAGTACCACATTAATATTATTAGTAATGTTTCTATTCTAAGCTACTACGGAAGTTCTAACAAGACTAACTTAGTCGATAACTTTTGAGTTGAAGAGTAATTAATGTATGTATCATTTCAGCATTTCAATTATATAGAATTTTACTTTATAAAATGGTTCTTCAATTTCAGCTCAAATACTCAATCATGTTATAATAATATTTAATACAAGTAACTAAGAATTGTGTTTTACCGTTCATCGTAGGAATGAAAAACTACTGTGACTTTGTGCGTTACTCAAATATATAATACAGCCTTAAGCATTCTTCGACGAATAGACGATCTAACAAAAAAATCTTTTTTTAATTTGTGCCAGTAGTTCCTGAGGTAAACGCACTCAAATAGACTCTTCGCTTATATATAATATTAGTATTGATTTGTCTTTTATCCTGTCAGTTCATAACAGTTCATAATATAAGGCGCTGTTTAAATTTACTATTTGACGCAATGTCTCGAAGACGACCGAACAGAGGTTTGATACATAAACTCAATATAATATGTACATTTAAAAATGTAAACAATATAAATTGAATATTTAATTGATATTCGTACAAAAGAATAAAAATAAAACATCACGTGGCGCTAAAGTTCGCTAGTGAAAAGTTAATAATTCTTCATTGCTCCAATAAAAACATGAAATAAGTATGTAATAACTTTGATTATTACGTAAAACTTGAGTATCCATGTGAAAAGGATTTGTAAATGATTGCTTGACCTTTAAAACCTTTGAGGTTAGCGGTTGGATTGCTTACGTAAATACCGAATGAAATATCCATACATATAACAGTCATTAAGAGAATTTTCTTTGATATTTTATAAAAAATTGGACGCCGTCGTGGCGCAGGGACATAAGCGTGCCACCGTAATCGCGACAAGCTTGGATCTCGACTCGAAGAAATGAAACATATAATATTTTCATTTCCTTACTTTGGAAATATAGCTCGACATTGAAGTCCTGAATGGCGGACTTCAATGTCGAGCTATATTTCCAAAGTTTTTTTCTAAACACGCAATGTTTCAAAACTTTCGCAGATATTATGGAACGAAAGTATCTTAAAGGGAACGGATTGTCTTATCTCTAGGTTCACATATTCTATATCCTGCATATACTTTTCTTTTTTTTTATTGATTAGACACGGCAAACGAGCGTACGGGTCACCTGATGGTAAATGATCACCGCCGCCCACGGCCCCGTGTAGCAACAGAGAAGCTACAGGTGCGTTGCCGGTCTGTAAGGTGGATGAGCACCGGGGCCCGGCATTACCCAATGAGAAACGCAGTGACCAAGGTCACTTCTTAACGCCGGTTTTAAATGACTGGAGTGGTAACAATCCGATCGAGTCTGCCCATGCGTGTTGTCATTGACAACGTAACTCTTCTACTCGTACTTTAGTCGCCTCTTACGACACCATCAGTACCAGGGTGATCCTATTCTAAGCCGGGATCACACGGCGAAAAGCAGGGCAGGCAGAGAGAACCCGGGATCCTGGTGTTAAGACACTCCGTTCTACTTCCGTTGCCTCCTTTCCGCCGAATTTGAGGCATTGCGTGTTGAGTGGGAGAGCTCAACACCGCGCTGTGCCTTGTTACCAGAGCGAAGAAATGAAACATTGAATATTAAACTTGAAAATATAAAATATTTCATTTCCTCAACTGGGGATCGAACCCTTTCGGTTACAGTTACACGCTTGTGCCGCTGCGCCTCGACAGGCCTCATATATTTCTATAATTCTAGTATTTACTCAGGATAGATTTCGATTTTTAAAAAGTAAGAACTGTTTTCTTATTATTTTTTTTTTCCCGGTGTATCCCGCACACATCAGGCAGACTGCAGCAACCTGTTAACATACTCCGTTTCCTATTAACACAAGCTCTTCACCACTTTCTCCCTCTTTAGAATTCTTGAGACATTGCGTGTCGAGTGATGGTGAAACAAAATGATATACCTCGTTAAGAGACCAAACATATGAAAATATTAACTCAAGTTGGAGTCGAACCCATAACCGTCGCATGCAAATTTTGTAATCTAAGCAGAAATTTAAATAAAAGGACATCTCAGCACAGTGCACCCTTGTGACGCCTACTCAGGGGAATTACCCTATAAGATAGAGGATAGTCTTAAATTCGGGCGGAAAATGGGCAACGAAATGTCTTAACTTTTGGTTCTGTATGCCTACCCTTCTGTATGTATCTTTTAACATACAGAGAGATGGTGCCAATATACTTATAGCTTGTTATTTGTCTGTCTCTCCGACTGACTGAAGCCACGTTTTCGAGAACTAGAAGGTATCAAACAGACATTCAGATCAAATATCAACATGTAGATACAGCACGGGAACAATTAATGTTACAACGTTTTTTAGCCTAATTTAAATCTTTTAAAATAATACAGTTAGAATTTTCTTTATATAACACGTCTTATACTTGAAATAAACATTGATAGTCAACAATAAAGAAAATATTTTTTTATTTTTTTTTTTCTTTAAACCCTTTTTCAACGAAAAATTAAGATAAAGAAACATCTATACATAAAATACATTCATATTATACAAATAAAATTATTTTAGCCGCGGTGATTTCAATCTCAAAACTCATCGCGATAATAAAATATGATTTTCATGATCTTGCTCCGATACATATAAGCCATAGTTAGAGCTCTTCTTGTGCGGTCTCTGCAAGACTAGTACTTCTCAGACGAAAACAAAAGGACTCAGACGAAGACCAAACGCGGGATCGAGTTTTGTGAAACCTATATTATAAAGCTACCCTTAGAATAGAAAAGAGAATCTAAAATCAAAACACGCCGTTTTATGCTTTTGATATTAATTTGAAACATTGCGTGTTCAATCAGTTTTTTTTTTTCTTGAATAAAAATCGTGAATCAAAAAGAATACATCGTAAATGTTTTGCTTTATTCATTAATTTTTTTAATACGACAAAGGTGCGGGTAAGCTTTTAACTGAATTTTAAACTGTCAGTCTTCATAACTAGACTTATTCAACACATTTACTGACAGGTTATTCGCCTCTATATCTGTTAAGTGGAGAACCAACCGATTTATTATTAACGAAACTAAAAAAAAAAAAAAAAAACCGGAAATATCCCCAAACCAAATCAAATCAAACCCGAAAAACTGGAAAAATACCAACAAATAGCACTTTTCCGATCCAAAAAACCACTTGAATTGAATCTTAGGGGGAACATATAAGCTTTGTACACCGTATATGTGCAGCTTAGTACTTAGACTGTGTAAACGGTTTTTTTTTGGTTTTTTTTTTGTTTATGTTGTAAATTAATTGATATTGTAACTTAATTGTTATGTTGTAAATTAATTGATATTGTAACGTTTTTACTGTAAAAGTTTTGTAATTATATAAACAATAGCTTTCGTGAAGCCGGACACAATATATGCATGCAGTGTTTGCTTTCAAACGGCTATACATTATTTGTAATTTTGTTATGCTTGTAATATTATTTTTATCTGTAATTTGTAATAGCCACTAGCAAACCAAAATAAATAAATAAATAAATAAATAAACGCCGCCTTAAAGCATGGCGTTGCAATATAAATAAGATTCAAGAGTGATTATGACATAATGGAATATAAATCTCCTTATAAAGCGATATTTTGATTTATTGTGATTGTGAGAAATATAAGGAAACTTCATAAATTTGTTTAAGATTAGTTATAGTGTTGGTCTACTAAAGTAGTGCATGTTAAAATTTTTAATTGTCGATTTTTGTATCGTAAAATCGGGCGGAAAATGGGCAACGCCGAGTCACAGGCGGCGGTAGAACAGCCTGCTCACAGGCAGTCACGGGCCTGGGGGAACTGAATGGCCTCCGAAAGTGTGATTGCTGTTCCTTTGGAAAGTACTTCAATTCCAAACCCTCTTAATGGATGCGATTATGTATGCGATCTGGCTAACCCCCGGCGCTCGCAGGTTCCCAGGCTTGCGGGTGTAAAGCATTGTACCGAAGGCTACACATGAGTGGGTGACTTAGCCCCTGTTTCAGTGAATGCTACTGGCAGCAGCAACAAAAAACTTGTACAACAATCATTTCACCCGAGCATGTTTTTACCAAGACACATATTTGCATCTTTAAAAGCACTGCAGAGATTAGTGGACCTCAATCTCAAGAAATCAATAACCCACAGTCTAGCACAGTTAACCATCCATCCTGGCAGGGAGTACCTAACAATAGAAATCCTAAGAGAAAGAAATTATTACAAACACCATCTCCAGACTCTATCCGAACATCAAACCTATGGCCATTCCAAGAACTATTATGAGGCCATACCGCTGCGTTAAATGTGGAGAATCCCATAGAACATCCGAATGCAAAAAGCGTGACCGTAACTCTCCTACTCTGTGAGTTTTGTGCAAGGGACCCCATCCAGCCAACTACAAAGGATGCGAGTTTTAAAAAGACATATTAGCTCGTAAATTGAAAAGAAATGTTTATATAAATAGTAGAGACCAAATTATCGAACAAAATCAAACCACAAATAACTATGCATAAATAGTTAATCCAGAGAATAAATTAAGAACGAATAAAACCACACACCATAGTCGAACATATGCCGAAACTTTAAGACAGGCTTGTCGTAAAAGTACAAGTAGAGAAGAGCAGGATACAAGCCAGAACATAATCACTGCTGATACAACTGCAACGTATATATCTCTAGAGTATGTATCTATAGTTGTAACAAGCGTATAAAAATTTCGACGGAGCTTGATGAGGACGGATGGCTTAGTGGTCAGAGCGCTTGAACGGTTTTCAAGAGGCGCAGGTTCAAATCCTGCTTCGTCCAAATTTTTATGTTTTTAAATTTAGTATTTTTCTTTCCTAAGTGTGGAATAACACTTTAAAAAATAGTAAAAATAACTCTAAGTACTTTACGTATATAGTTACTAATGTGTTTACAAATAGGCCTGTTCTTTTCTAGTGTCTTCTAAATGTATAAGTTCAAATTTAAAATGTAAAATATTTTTGTTTCTTGCAGTCCTAGGTTCAATGATTTATTTCACAAATTAAGGTTTAAGAACATTTATTTCTTATAAGAATAATACAATTCACTCACATAAGAATAATTAAAGTTTAAACATAAAAAGAACAGTTGCGTACAATGAACAAAAATTTTGGAGGTAGTTACATAAAGCTTGTATGCAAACGAACATAACAATATTTTAAAAGTTCCTTAGACTAAGCAAAACTGGATATGGCATCAGTGTACTTTGTGAATACAATGTATATATTCTTTATTTATCTATATTTTTTTTTATATTATTGTTATGTTTTATAATATTATATATTAAATATATTTATATACATATAAGTATATAATACACATATACATATATTATACATTTACAAGGACACATTTATTTATAATATAGAATTTTAAAAGCTTTTTAAATGTTATTATTGTCTTAGAATGTTTTATATCCAATGGTAATTTATTGTAATGCTGTGCTCCTTCAAACATTATCCTTTTTTTACCGTAATTTGTTCGTGGTCTGTGTAGTACAATGTGATCAGCGTTCCTAAGCCTAATTTTACTAATTTGAGATTGTTTTGTGAAAGTGAGGTGAGTATGTATGTCTTTATTGAGAATCTTTCGAATCAATATGCAAGTTTTATAAATATAAGTTTGTGAAATGTTCATAATCTTAGTTTCTCCATAAACTTTCTCAGTTGGAGTTAAGAAGTCGTAATGAAACAGAACCTTTATAAGATTATTTTGCGCTATCTGCAAGGGTACTAAGTTCGTTTTAGCAGCTGCACCCCAAATCTCTATAAGGTAATCTAGGTGTGGCTTAACAAGCGAATTGTATACATTATACTTCATTTTTCTGGTAGGCATCTCGCCATTCCACGTAATGAACCCGTAAGAGAAGTTAATTTCTTTTTTATACTGTCAATATGTAGCTTCCATGACATGGTGCAACTAAACGAGGTATTCGTTTCTGAGGTATTCGTTTTATTTCCCTTCATAACAATGTACATAATTATTATCACAAGTAGAGCCCCTGGCAAGCAAGCCAGCAGGTTACACCGTGTGAAGTATTACTGATGATTCTAATACCAGAGGAACCCTCAATGCGTCGCTAGATTTTAAGAACTTATTGTGCTTATTGTGCTTTTCCATTCCTTGTTACGTGCTCTTGCTTTCACGTGACATTTGGATGACATTTTTGCGTGCGTACAACTCACGTTTATTAATATTGCACTCTCTCGAGTGGGAATAGAACTCACAAAAAGGTATTAATTATACCAATACCGTTTTAAAGTATAAATATAAAATACTATCATATAAATATAAATTTATTGCCGACATTTATACTACTTTGATGCGATGATCTAAAATCTAATGTTCGTAAGTTTGGTCTTTTTATTGTTCTTTATGTAATAAATTTTATTCTTTAGTTGCTTTTGTTGGATTCGAGGTATTTTTAATATTTTGAGAGTGTTATTCCACGCTTAAGAAAAAAAAAGCTCATTTTAGTAAACGTATAAAAAATTGAACGTAGCGGAATTTGTACCCGCATATTTCAAAAAACGTCTAAAAATTTCACTACCAAGTATTAGATTATGTGACATTCTTCAAATGAAGATTAAAATTCTAACAAATTGAATGGCCACTGCGGTGCCTGTAAATATTTGTTTTTGTCTTGCTTGTCATGCTTATGCTCCTGCGCCCACGACACGTCTTGACTTCGTTTATGAGGACTTTATAACTTTTGCCACACTTATGACGATACTATTTACTAAAACCAGTATTTACGAAGACGGCAATTTATTATTTCTTTAATTTATCTGAGCTATTGAAACATCCAGCAGTAGATAATTACTGGTGATGATATAGATGATGATGATGATGATGATAATAATCATCACTTTCCTGGATAGGGGTCTAATCGAGAAATACTTTATAATCTGTAAGGAAACGTACCAATGCTCATGACAGCGTTAGCAGTATAATATTTAGCTTTTTGGTTTAAAGAGAAGACAATACGTTATTTGTTATTAAGAAACAAATAAATCTAAATACGAGTATCTACATAGAAATAAATCTCAATAAATGAATGTTATTATGAATAACAAATCTATATACGGACAATATGTTATTTTCTTTTCTAAGCATACATTTGTTCTCGTAAGTACTTTTTTCTTTTACTTTCCTTCTTTATTTTCGGATTGGTAAAACTTCAATATAATGGGGAAAGATTTATGTTTGTACAAAATAATAACTTATAATATGTTTTTATATATAATATGTTTATGATTCATTGTACAGTAAAAAGCTTATTAGTGTATCCTACTGTAATAGCGTCGTAAATTGGACTACCTTATATTTCTTAATATACTTATGTATATGTAGCAGCATAATTTACAAGTGAGCGACTGTATACGCGACATATTGTGGGTTCGGTTCTTAGTCAAGGAGATTAAATGTTTAGTATACTTTTATTTCCATGTTGTGGTAACGAGATTCGCGGGGTTGAGTTTCTTTATTCAACATGCAATTCCTAAAGAATTTGATAACTCCTATGCCTTGTAGGGCGGACAATATAATACATCATTTTTCACAATATAAAAAGTATAATTGAGAAATTGAGTAATTTACAAAGAAATATTAGGAAGAAAGGCTTATATATAAAACATTTTATCTCATTAATAAAAAAAACAATAGAAAAATATCAAATGTCTTATTTGACCAGTGCAAGGTAAAAGTTAACTACGACGAGTACGAATTATCGCCACATACTTGTCAATAAACATACTTGACCTACGTCAATAAAATTATATGCAGTATGAAGTCAATACTCAATAGCTAAGCTAAAAGATCACCGATTAAACGACGAAGATGAAAGCCATATTGACTGTCATTGACCAATCAGTGATATTCAAGGCGACACAGGACTATCTATTAATTACACTTCAGCATTTTAGAGATTAGTGAGGAGAAAACGTTCGCCTGAACTTGGCTGCATTGGAACTATCGCCTTCCTACTAAATAGTGCAGATAGCGATAGCTCTTGTATGTCACAGAACTAGCCCATAGTAAATGTAATGAAGCCCAAATAAGCGTATTAGTATCTCGGTTTGTAGATGTCCCAAGCACAGGGTCTCGCCGAATAAAAGATGAACGAATAAAGAATGTTACCAGAATATTGATTTTGTCTTTTGCCGTATGGAACAAGATGTGCGTAACGGCGGAAGCGTGGGCTGGCTGAAGTTGCCATTCATTTTCCTGAGTGGTAATCAAGCTTACAACCGTCAAGTCACAGTCACAGCCATATGCTTGTCGTCGTAATACTGCGCCCCAACGGCCTAATTATTATATTATATCATAAGAAAAATATTCTAAATGTATCTGAATAATTAAAGTTTATATATAACTATAAAAAAGGATAATTGAGAGACTGAGGTATAAGAACTTTTTTTTAATAAAAATATGAATGCCCTTTTATTAATGTGAAGATCAGAATTCCTTAAATGTTGAGAAAGTAATAAATTTCAACTCTATTGTACTTACTCTAACTCTAACTTATACTCTATTTGAAGACCGAGCGTATTTAACCCTAACTTAGTAGTCTGTTAATAATTGTTTAGTTTTCTCGAGTGAACGAACTATTCATTTAAATATTAAAGATCTGCTGAAACAAATTCCAACCCGCAACACATAAGTTATCGAAATTGAGTGGAATATTGTAAGCAATGTCTTAACTTTTATATAATGAATAAATAAAAAATATGTCTTAACTAGGATAAGAACCTTGTACTTATGTCTAAGAATGTAACTTACTAAAGCGCGGCGTTGAGTTCCGCTACTCAACACGCAATGCTTCAAATTCGGCAGAAAGTTGGGAATGAGTCGGAGTATTTTAACTCTAAGTTGCCAAGCTTTCTCTGCCTACCTTGCAACGTGCGGCTCGTAAAACTACAAAAAAATGTTATAAATCTGAAGAGTTGCTTTACTTAAGCGCGATAGTCTTATGAATTAAATTTTAATTTGAATTGAAAAGTCTTTTGTGTCATATACATATCCAAATGTAAATTATTCTATTGCATTTGACAACAAAGTCGAAGAAATAAAAGCATATTTTAAATAATTAATTCCGTTCCAATTTACACAGCACGAGCACACAAAAGTTGATTGACAATTAAATGTAATCTGTATTTCATTTCTGAAGATAGCTACAGTAATTCTCCTGTAATGAGATTTCTGAATTTGATTATATTAGATCTTAGAGGGTAAGCCTAATACAGGCGTCATAATACGATTAAATTAATCTTTACGTGCCTTGAAGTTCTTGGGAGAACTATATGGAACAAACAGTACGTGTGTTACAACAAGCTAAAATCCCACATTGCATTCGGCGACATATGTGGCACATTTGCGTGTACTTTATGAGGAAACACTTCTATTACCAACAATTGTCCAGAACGAAACTTAACTATATAATGTTTATTGCATAATAAAATAAAAATTAACATAATATTGTGAAGTCAGTTAACAATGGCGAGTTTATGTCTAAAACAAATCTCTTCTAGCCAATCAATGTAATTGGAAGAGTAATGGCCGGTTTCTGAATTGAGAAAACCGCAAGTTCTCAATTGAGTATTCTCAAATGCTTGATTATAAACCATTTTTTTTTTGTGTTTGACACTTCAAACGTACTTTCTTCATAATGTAATCAACTGATCATTTGTTCAAATACCTTTGATCAAGGCTTTTACGTTCTGATATACGCATAAAAAGCCGATATTTATCGGTAATCTTTTAAATTGTGTGTTATTTTGAATGTAAAACAAAATTAACATTTCTAAATATGTAAAGTACTCGTATCATTATTATTTCATGTAGTTGTGCTATAAAAAACATTAAATATTAAAATATTTATAATAAAAATTATAAATCGTATATTCGCCGCGTGTTTTCGACTTAGAATAGGATCACCCTGGTACTGAAGGTGTTGTAAGAGGCGACTAAAGTACGTGTGGTAGATTCACGTTGTCTGCAATGGCAACACGCATGGGCAGACTCGAACGGATTATTACCACCTCCGGCATTTAAAACTGGCGTTCAGTAGGGGCTTTGGTCACTGCGTTTCTCATTGGGTAATGGCGGTACCCATACACATTACAGACCGGCAACGCACCTGTAGCCCCTCCGGTGCTACACGGGGACGTGGGCGCCTGTGATTACTTACCATCAGGTGACCCGTAAGCTCGTTTGCCGCGTCTTTTCCTTAAAAAAAATACATGTGCAAGTGGAACGGACTATTAATGTCAAACGAGGAAAATATAAACAATGTAGGACTATTTATATCTATTTCTAACATACAAGTCCGAAAATGAACAAAATACTAAAAGTAAGGCGCAACCTAACTACTTTGGAAGAAAAAACAATCTGCTTTTAATTACAGCAAAGTAAGTATCTCCAAAAATGTTATTTACAATGTTTTCACAATATGGCATTGTTGTAATACTATTTTTATTTCTTATTATTATGTTTCAGTCGCCAAAATGTTGATTGTGTGAAGACAGGAGCATATTTTGTACAACAAAAATAGCGAATAATACAAAAGCATTATATGTACGCCATGGACAGCATAATATAACAATATACACCGCACAAGAAAGGATTCAGCGACGGAAAACGTATTAAAGTTGATACGTACGTTAGAACTTGACTAAATATATTCCTAACATGTGCACCAAACGACGTTTCCAAAGTTAAATATCTAAGGTCTATAATATTTCATAGCTTCTTGAAAGCTAAGAAGAACCAAAATCTTCGTTTGAAATATGTATTAAGGACACACTTTTACTAGACTACAAATCAGTTTTTGCCATTAGTTAAATTAAATCTTAATACAGGAAATACGAGCAAAATAATATTATAATTAAATTATTTAATTTCATTGCAGAGTAGACAGAGGGAACTTGGCAACTTAGTGTTAAGACGCTCCGTCCCCTACTTTCCGCCGAAATTAAAGCATTGCGTGTTTGGCGGCAGAACTCAACGCCGTGCTTTACATTATAACGAGAGGAAAGAAATGAAAACATGAAATATTTTAATGGAAAATATTTAATATTGGATTTCATTCAGTGGGCATCAAACCCACAGCCTACCAAATTTACAGTCACACGCGCAGCGGCGCCACGACAGGTCTCAAATAAAGATGATTCAGTAGAAAAGTACAAATTCGAATTTAATCATAACTTTCATAAGATATATATCTAAAAATAATCAATAGTCTGATCAATACATATTTAATTAACTTACTGTTAAAAAGGCATATACCAAAAATATAAAAAAAGGAAACGATAATCAATAATCAGTAGAAGATGGATTAATCCATCTACGATTGAAATCCAGCTATAAGCTTGGCGTGAATGGCCAAAGATAGAGAATCCGCGATTAAAGTACACTGACTGAAAGGGTTGAAAAAGTATCAATCCTATGGCAGAATTTTACTTTGAATCAAAGAAGTGACATTTTATTCAAACGAACCCACAATCTGTCGCTATTAGAGTCGCACGTGCAACGACAGGCATTATTATTTTATTTTCTTTTTGTATTATTTTTGTACTCTTGTGTAAGATAGAGTCGGTATTATGTGGTAAATTAAAAAAGATACGTATGCGTTTATGTCTCACCCCACATATAACCATAAAAAAATTAAAAATAAGCTTACCTTGTAAAAAGTTGACAGTTTTACAAATTACCTCACCGAAGTACCACAGAATAGTGACCGACTTAGCGATCTGTACCGGCATACAGAACAACGTCACTAACAGATCCGCGACTGAGAAGTTCACTAGGAATATGTGTGTTACACTGAGACAAAGGGAAATATACATTTTATTAATATGCAATCAGGGGTGTAAAAACCTATTGTGATGAAGGGACACAAGTGTGCGACTGTAAACACGTTATGTGTTCGATGTCGACTTGAGAAAACTAAATATTTAATGTTTACAGTCACTCTGGTAACAAGGGAATTACTAATAATAAGGAAATACTTCAGAATAACGCGCGGCGTTGAGTTCAGCCACATAACACGTACTGTCTGAAATTAGTCGGAACATTATAGATTCCCTCCGCGAAAGCGTAAACATTTTAAAAGGAGAAGCTGTCCGTTATATTTTTGGTCCGATTTCACCTTAAAGGAATCTTAATATTTGAACTAATTTATTCGATGGCTCTCGATGTTGATTGAGAGACAAAGTTAAAGGAATTTGAACCCGCGCCTCTTGGAAACCTTCAAAACCTTGGAGTGCTTCAAAATTTTTATACGTTAATATTAAAAGTACTTAACGTTAAATCACTATGTTCATTTAACTCAAAATGCTTTCAAAGGTGTTTTGAAACAAAAAAAAATTGAATTTTAATTTAAATATTTTGGATTACCTAGGTACCTAGACATTATTATTTCTGTTATGCAAAATAACTGTGATCTATAAATAAAAACAATATTGCTAAGTCTACAACGTTAAAGAAATATTTATAAAATCAATTATAGAATAACAATTTCGTAATATATGCTACAAATTCTATTGCAAACTTATATTTAAATTAAAATCAAATAAAAATATGTTTAAAATAAACAATATTTTCTAAGAAAATTTTTTAAAAAACACTTTCTGAAATACCCCCAATACGAAAACCGATCTTTGTCTTGTATAAGACAAATAAAACTCACCCCAAATTCAAGTGAATACAGAAACAAAAATTCAGAGTTCGTTGAATTTCTAAACTTTTAGAATAAAAGGAATGAATGATTTACCTATATATAATATTTTAGAAATAATAATATAATAATAATATTTTGTGTCTGTCATGGCGCAGAGGCATTAGCATGCGAGTGTAAGTGACACAGTGTTCGGGAACTGTCGCAAAATAAAGCTTGATAAGCTAATATTATGACACCAACTATGTGTAACCCAGTAAGGCACTTTCATTCCCACTATCCATAAAATTCTGGAGGCATAGCGCGTTCAGTTGCGGATTTCAACGCCGCATATTGCCTTAGGTACTACGGGAGCGAGGAAACAAAAACATTAAATATTTCTTACCTTCGAGCATAACCGTAAATTGAACCCACTGCTACGTTCACATTCGTACGCTTGAGCTCTGCGCCACAAAAGAAATGTTCAAAACATTTTTATTTTTGTGCTTAAACGAAAAAAGTTAGACAGCAACCCTTCGAGCGTGATCATTCCAGTTGCCATGCACAGATTGAACTCTGCCTAAACAAATATGTAATATCTCTTGACTGCGACGCTTACGGTTAAACGAAAAAACTATACACGACTCAGTACTTATGGCAGCCAATTTGAAATCTTATCGCATATTCATACTTTGCCTTTTATAAAGGGTAATTTTCTTAGCTTCACGCTACATCCCTAGCGAGTAGCCAGAGAGAAACGGAGTCTCGTTCTAAGTCATATAACCTCTTCATATGTACAACATGGGCGTGTGCCCTCCGGAAAAAGATGTATTAGCGTTATTCACCTTTATTTTAATAATTATGTATTTAAAACTTACTAACAACGTAATCCAAAATTTATTGTAAATAGTGAAAGCACTTAGGTAAACTTAATCTTACCTGCCTAGAATACTTATATCACAATTATATTCAAACACTCTCATTTTATTTTAAAATATAAAATATAACTAAAACATATTAACTTTAAATAACAAGTTCTATAAGAATTTTTAAAACAACCATCTGACACCAGACGCGCCTTCTCTCTTTTGTTTTTGTTTTGTTTGATTGACTTTGAAAGGTTTTTTTTAGCCAATATTGTATTTGACATTAATCATTATAATTATCTTTTGTTATACGTGACGGCTACAATATTTACTGGGCCTTTTTTTACATGTACTTTATTATTGTGTACAGTTATCTATTCTGTATTGATCAATGTGAGTTTTCCATACAACATGACTTTGGCGAAGTGAACTATGCTCAACTGGCATGCTCGAATTGCCATAAATGAAGAAAACTATGAATGATAATAACCATTAACTACATTGAAATCATATTTATTAATTATATCATTAAATTAAGTTAATAATTTTTTTAACAGTAACTATTTTTTTTACTTACACAATTTTATCTTAAATTTTCAATTAATTTCCTAATAAACATTTTGCAAAAGGACCGGAAGGTTTTGTACTATGAGCGAAGTAAAGTACGTACTTGAGATAAAAGTTCAAAGCTTGGCCAATTTTTACACATGGCCTACTTTTTAAGCTACTTGAGCGGTGACGTTTCTTGTACAATCAAAGTAAAAATAATTAGTTGAGAGATCGCTCTAACTATGTTTTTTATAGAAATTAGGTGAATTATTGACAAACAAGGTCCGGTCGTGGAATTATCATTCGGAGTAAATATTTGGCATTTTCACTCAATTCCTGCCTCTTATCACGCAGTTCATATAATTTTATCGAAAGTAGGCAACTACTGTCTTAATTCCGATAAGTCTCTTGTTTTCTTTTGAAGCTAAAATATATATATATATATATATATATATATATATATATATATATATATATATATATATATATATATATATATATATATATATATATATATATATATATATATATATATATATATATATATATAT
>DWMZ01000373.1:0-24175 GCA_018249855.1 Eueides tales michaeli | reverse complement strand
CGATATTCTCGATCACCTTTTCTTCCAGCTTGCACTCGATCAATCAATATCAATTTTCTACGTCAACAACTATTATACAAAAAAATCGTACAGAACAAAAAAGTATTTTATAGAATAGAGAGACTATTTTAATGTCTATACTCGTACCTAGAGTATGTCTTGGTGATGTGTAGCGGAACTCACCGCCAAATAAATTTTACCACACTACAATATGAAAATAATATATTTTCTTGTTCCTTTTTTTAGTTCCATAGATTTAGAGAGAAAACTCTGTATTGAGACCTTTTACTTCTTATTTTTACTTAAATTTTCGGTACAGGCGGGGATACTTCGGGATGAAACATTTAATATTTTCAATTTAAATATTTAATGTTTCTCTGGTAATAAGGCAAAGCGTGGCGTTGAGTTCCGCCACTTAACACGCAATGCCTCAAATTCGGCGGAAAGTGGGGAACGTGAAAAGTGAAACGCAGTGTCTTAACACTAGGTTCCCGGGCTCCCTCTGCCTACCTCGTGCGGGATACATCGTGAAGCTAAAAAAAAATTCGGAACTTGAGTGACAACGCAGCGCCGTGCTCTATCTTATTATTATGAAGGCAAGCAAATAATAACTATACAAGCAACACTCAAACCCATAAGCTTTCACATTTAAAAACGACAGTAACAGTCCTTCTAGCATACAAAGTATCTAAAAAAGGAAATATCAATTCCTACAGTATATTTAAAAGCATATAAAAACCTTTTTCGATTTTTTAAATGTTGTTTCACACTTAGGAAAGAACAATATTTTGATAGAAAACGTACGTTGAGAACGTATGGCTTAGTGGTCAGAGTCCTTGGACAACTTCTAAGAGGCGCGGATTCAAATCCGGCTATATTAAATTTGTTTTTGTTTTGTAAAGAGTATTACAAAGAAGCCGGGTAGATATAGGTAACCTAGTATTAAGACACTCCTGATTTTCCAGCCAATTATCAAGTCGATGCGTATTGAGTGGCGGAACTCAACGCCGCGTAGTCTTAATAAAAAAAATTAATGAATTTATTGCCTTAATAAATTATATGTGTATTCTATTGCTAATTTCTCTTAAAACCCACCTGGCATAGTCTTAACGTTCAATTTATAACATAATAAAGTAGCTTTGCGAGAGAATTCTTCATACAATCTAATCTCACTATAGAATACGCATGGAGGATTTATTTAAAGATATCGATTGAAGTATTGTATCAAAGGTTATAGTAATTTCTGTCCTTTTTACATTAAACGACGGTATAGTTATATTTGAGGTATATCGTGGCGCAGCGGCACAAGCGTGTGATTGTAAGCGACAGGTCCTGGGTTCGATCCCCAGTCGAGGAAATGAAATATTTAATATTTTCAATTTAAATATTTAATGTTTCCTTTCTTCGCTCTGGTAATAAGGCAAAGCGCGGCGTTGAGTTCCGCCACTCAACACGCAATGCCTCAAATTCGGCGGAAAGTGGGAAACGGAAGTGGAACGGAGTGTCTTAACACTAGGTTCCCGAGTTCGCTCTGCATTCCCTGCCTCGTGCGGGATACAGCGTGAAGCTACAAAAATCGTATATTTATAAAACGTATAACTTAACGGGATTTGAACCCGCGTCTTTTGGAAAGTTAATACTAAACTTGTACGGTTTCCAAGAGACGTGGGTTCGAATCTTGTAATTGTCAGATATTCATACATTAGAATTATTAAAATACATCACAAAGAAACCATTTATTAAATATTTATTTTTATAGAAGCGTATTATAGAAAGTCTTACAGTCAAATGCTCAGTCAACTGTATTAGATTCTTAATTCGACCGTATATATATTATTTTTCATTATATATTTCTATTCTTAGTTTTATCATGAACACAAAAATCAGACAAAAATGTCGCTTTTCTTCCGCCTCATCCCTTATAACGGATTTACCAGTGCAGGTAGTTAGTAACAAGTATCAAGATATTTGATACTTGTTACTAACTACCTGCACTGAATACAGTCTTTTTCAGTTTCGCGCTGTATCCTTCACAACGCAAAACTGAAAGTGGCGATATAAGAGCAACGAAAATGAAAATATTAGATATTTCATTGCCTCGAGAGGGTGTCAAGACCCAAGCAACAAACCTCACTAGTAGAGTAACGGAGTAGAACGCCATACTTACTTAAACGATTAATTTAACTAGGGTATTGACCTCTTGGCATTCACACACTAATGTTTATTATAGGGCAGATAAAAAGCAAAGCTTCAAAGCAAAGTTCGGCGGAAAGTGGGAAACGTGGGAATGGAATATCTTAACACTATGTTAATAAATTTAAAAACGTATAAAAATTATAACGAAGCAGGATTTGAACATGCGCCTCTTGGAATCCGTCCAAGCGCTCTGACCACTAAGCCATTCGCCATTCGTGCTACGTTCAATTTTTTATACCTTTTTAAATTTAGTATTTTTCTCTCCTAAGTGTGGAATAACACTTTGAAAATAGTAAAAATATTTAACACTATGTTCCCAAGATCCTTCTGTCTACCCTACCATGTACTGAATACAGCGTAAAGCTGTATCGAGATCGCAACCAACATGCCACAACAAAAAGCTACCCACTGCGCAATTTATTAATAATCAACACACCCTCATAAAACATTTAACTTGAAATATAAACTCAAATGACATTTTTACTATCCATATCATGAGACATCACTCACGGTGTCTGCAATAAAAGGTTTATCTACATTAGAGCACCTACAGTACTGGCTACATAGTCGCCAAAATAAACAATCGCTGTCTAACACTCCTTTGATCTCAGCTCAACGATGTATGAGCAATTTAAGATATATTATAGAGTGTATACACTACTGAACTATGTATGTATAGGGTATTTCAGGATCTTAGTGACACAGGGTAGGTGGTACGTTCGATGCCCATGCGAGGTGAAATATTCAGTATTTTCATTATTTCGTTTTGGTAACGAGACGAGGCTGTTACCTGTTACCTGTAAGTATAAGACGATGCAGGTAGACGGAAGCTGAGAAACTAGTGTTGAGACCCTTAAAAGTTGGAGTATTGAGTGGCAAAACTCAACACCATGCTATGCCTCGTTAACGGAGAGAACAAGAAAATAATCCAACTTTTTGAAACTATTAAAGAAAGGTACAAATATATAGTAAGTATTTTCAACTTTACTACCTATAAAGTAAATCTAGGGCTGGCGGTTTGAGTTTCGAAATAGAATAATTGCTTCATTTAAAGTAATATATCTTAATATTTACTACCTACTTGTTTGTACTCCGTATAAATGATTTGTTAGGACTACACGTGCAGTTTACCTTTACGGGCTACTGGCTTTACTACTTGACTGTACAGGGGGGTTGTGGGTTTGATCCCCACTCGAGGAAATTTATTATTCACCTTTACACTGTATCCTGCACATGGCAGGGTAGGCAGAGGGAACTTGGGAACCTAGTGTTAAGACACTCCGTTCCACTTCCGTTCTCCACTTTCCGCCGAATTTGAGGCGTTGCGTGTTGAGTTGTGGAACTCGACGCTGCCCTTAATGATAAGGAAATTAAATATTTGATATTTTCAATTTTAATATTTAATAATGTTCTCATTTCTTTGTTCTGGTAATAAGGCAATGCGCGGCGTTGAATTACGCCACTCAACACGCAATGCCCCAAATTTGGCGGAAAGTGGTGAACGGAACGGAACGTCTTAACACTAGGTTCCCAAGCTCCCTCTGGCTACCGTACCATGTGCGATATACAGCGTGAAACTTAATGAGTAAATGAGCTTTAAACTGTGTCTTCGCCCTCGTTACCAAATAAAAGTAACTAGCATTTATCTATAACACATTCTGAGTGAAATAACTCAAATTATAGCTGTAATTAAAAGCATCCAAGCTTTCTTTCATAAACGGACTATTCAGAACAAAAAGTTTCTTCCAATTCGATATACAAATTTTTTAGCTTTATAATATTAGTAGGACCTGTTCAGAGCAAAGAAATGAAAGTAATCAAAAATTTAAGTGTAATATATTAAATATTTAATTTCTTCAAGTGGAGATCGAACCCACGACCTGTCGCGTTTACAGTCACACGCTTGTGCCACTGCGCCACGATAGACCTATACAGATGATAAAAAGATATTGAATAATTACTTATATTAATGTCGTCTTGGCGCAGCGCCACACTGAAGACGTGATGGTTATGGGTTCAATCTTTAATTGGGGGTACGTATTGTTTTCATTTTATCATATAAGTAACAGGCCAGTACGTTGAGTTTACTCAATACGTAATATATAGAAAATTTGAGCTAAAAGATGTGAAAGCACAAGTGTTAAGTCACTTTGCCCATTTTGCTACGTATTTATGTGAAGTTTAGCACTCACTTTCATACAAATTTCAATCCAAATTTAAACCATTAAATCTCCATAGGTGTTGAATACTTGCGTAAATCAAGTGTTTTGTCGCGAACACGGTGTTAGACAGTAGTGATATATGTATGCGATGGGTAATTGTCTATGCTGAGAGTCTGAAGAGCGATTTATTGCGAGTGTATAAATATATATATATATGTTTAGTAATGGTGTAAAGATGAAGGTGTGTTTGTTTGTATGCGCTAACATCAGAAACTATAGGATATTAGAAAATTAAAAAGGATTTTTTTATTTTTATTTATACGAGTAAGGCGGAATATTGTTAAAATTTTATTAAATATAGTAGAAATACCCATACGTTTTTTTTTTTATTGTTAATTTGAAAATCGATTTTCTTTATTAAATATAAATTTCTTTTTCAGATTCTATTGGAAAGAAGTAGGTGTATTAAAACGTTCGTTCGTCCTATTGAAACGTCCGTTTCGTTACTCACTTTTCGCTGAATTTGAGACAATGTGTGTTGAGTGGCGTAACTCAACGCCGCGTTTTTGCCCTGTTACCAGAGCGTAGAAATAAAAAAAAATATTATAATTATATTTAATAATGATTTATTTTAAGTTTTATCTTATATTCATATGCCATAAGTGAGAATATAGTATTAAGACACTCAGTTGTCCAAGCAACGTCTGTATTTCGAGACATTAGGGTGTTGAGTGGCGGAAATAAACGTCGTATATTGTCTTGTCACCAAAGATCAGAAATAATAATAATAATTTCTTCCAAGTGGGAATCGAAGTCAAAGTCATCACTTTTACATTTAAAGGATCTGCCGCTGAGCCACGATGGCCTTCAGATTATTATTACTATGACCATAAATATTTTTTATATTCTATGGTTTAACTGACTAAGTAAGTATTAAGCGTATTTATTTATATTTTTTTTTTGATTCACGCTGTATCCCGCACTTGGCAGTGTAGGCAGAGGGTACTTGGGAACCTATTGGGAACCTAATGCTAAAAAACTCGTTTCCTTACATTTTGAACTTGAGGCATTGTATATGAAGCGGCGATATTCAACACCGTTACCAGAGCGAACCAAATTAAAATATTAAAATTTCATTGCCTCAAATGGGAATTGAATCTACAACCTCTCGATTATACAGTCGCATGCTTGTACTGCTACGCTATATATAAAAATAACTGTGACACACTAATTTAGCCATAAATGAATATTTTGAGCATCAAATGAGACGTAGAGCCCGTTTCCGTGCGTGAAGCGTTAATGCTTTTTGCTTCTTCAGTAATGCCACTGTATTAACAGGTGTTGTGTAAGTCTCATTCGTGCTTAGTTTAGTATAGTATAGATATGTGTGTGTGTGTGTGTATGTGTGTGTATGTGCAAAATTTCTGGTATTTTTTTAACATTTTTTACACAAAGTAGAGCATAAGGTGTCTGAGAATACAGAGGTAAGACACTCCGTTTCTATTAAAATACTTTCGTTTCTTTCCGCCGAACTTTTGAGGCATTGCTTGAAAAGATGTGGAATTCTATGTCTATAGATTTTGCCTATTCACTCAGCTTCACGCTGTATCGCGCTCATGTCAGGGTAGGCAGAGGGAACTTGGGAATCTAGTGTCATACTTCCGCCGAATTTGGCATTGCGTGTTGCGTGACGGAACTCAACGCCGCGTTTGAAAAAAATAAAAAAAAAATATTTAAATTGAAAATATGAAATATTTCATTTCCTTGAGTGGGGATCGAACCCACAACCTGTCGGTTACAGTCACACACTTGTGCCGCTGCGCCATGACAGGCCTTAATATCTTATTTCATGGAATGAGAATCGAACCCTCTACCTTTCACGCTGATAGTAACACATATTTGCCCCTTCACCACGACAGGCCTCTTATATCTGATTGTTGTCTGTATTGTTACGTAGTTAAAAGTTAACCTCATAAAAAAAATTAAAATTTTTTAAAATATGACCTAAATATACTATATTTCAATTTTAACTTGTTGTTAATTCGATTTTTTTATATATTTTTTTAACTTAAAGTAATTTATGGTTAGGGTGGAAAACGGAATAGCGGAGTGTCCTAACACTAGGCTAACACTGCCTAACTACCTTGCTTTATATGGAATACAGCGAAAATTTAAAACGAACGAAAAATGATACGTTTTATTCTTTTTTATTACTATTATTATTTTTTATTTATTTTTTTTAGCTTCACTTCCGTTCCCCACTTTGCGCCGAATTTGAGGCATTGTGTGTTGAGTGGCGGAACTCAACGCCGCGCTTTTACCTTATTACCAGGGTGAAAATATTAAATGTTTCATTTCCTCGACTGGGCATCGAACCCAGAACCTATCGGTTATACTCACATGTTTGTGTCGCTGCACCACGACAGGCGTCTACGTACGTTTAATTAATGCTATAATACGGCATTGAGTTACACCACTCAACCAACAAAGTCTCCAGAATTCCACGGAAAATGGATAACTGAAGTACTTTAATGTTAACGACGTGTTCAACAATAGGTTCCCGAGGGCCATATATGTAGTACAGCTAAAATAATACTACACCTGCCATTAATTTTACCGGATATGGCAATTAACTGAAAAAAAATTCTTATATAATTTCTTATATCTACATAATAAACAAATCACATATAACTAATAGGTACAAGCGTCAAGACAGAGATGAATTGAGGAAAAAACGAGCAGACTGACAAGCCATTGTAAACATTTTTTTATAAAAGTTTGTTTCAGCTCATGAAGAAATTTATCAATGAACTACTTTGATAACATAATATACTTGTATATTTCTATTAATAAAGTTTAAAATCAGTATTTATGGCGTTTAACTGTTAACGCGACCGCAGAGGCAATGAGTAATATAATCGTGGCCTTTTCACCTCTGTTATTGACAAAGCGCGGCGTTGAGTTCCGCCACTCAACACGCAATGCCTTAAATTCGGCGGAAAGTGAGGAACGGAAGTGGAACGGAGTGTCTTAACACTAAGTTCCTCAGTTCCATTTGCCTAACCTGCCATGTGCGGAATACAGCGTGAAGCTGTCTATGAGTTTTCAAGTAAATAATTTACTTTAATTACCTGTGAATTAACAATTTAAAAATGAATAAAATTATATTTATATAACACTAGTATGTATATAAGCATAAATAAACAAACACTAATTACATGCCAAAGAATTTGCAAAAGAAAAACTTTGAGACGCAAGTGTTCCGCACTCCCGTTCATACTTTTTGCTTCATCACCCAATTAACGTTAGTACCTACATTACCTGCTAATGTATCATGTCAGCTGCGATGTGATAAATTGCGCCAACATCCTATATATAATATGTTATTAATAGTTTAGAATATTTATTATATGCTGTTGAATTCATTGTTTTTAAACTACTTTTTTTGTTTGACTGTGTGTTTGTTTGTTACACTGTAACTTTTAAATTAAGGAACGCATTTGAATGTGTTTTCTTTTTATGTGAAAGCATTGCTCTTTGAGTTCTTTTAAGATCTACAGGGGCTTTTTAAAGACGAACGACGTTCAAATGTATCATTGTCACATAATTATATGATGTAAAATTTTGATTAAAAAAAAGACATGTCCCGCTGAGTTTCTTTCGCCAGTTCTTCTCAGGTCTGAGGCAGCAACTTTAGTGAACTGGTGGTAAATTGTTTGACGTTCAAAAAACGAAGCTTAGAAGCTATAAGCTTTTGAATAAAAATATTTGAATTTGAATTTGTGCTTTCTTTTAGATTAAGAGAAGAAAATAGTCGTGCTTAAGTTAACTAAATTATTAATTACTTTATTGTATTCGTTAGAGTGTAACTAAAACCCTAGAGGTGCATTAGAATCAGGGCGGTTGGTTGGATCACATGGGAGAAAAAAATGTTAATAAAACGTAGCTCTGAGATCCGTCTTTTAACACAATGTCTCAAAAATTCAACAGAAAGAGAGAGAAGCAAGGTATTTTAACATTAGGTTCCCAGGTTCCCTATACACACAATATTTTAACAAAAATGGCTTTAAAATTGAATCCATTACTATTGACTCAATAAATACACTGAGCTCAGACTGAATGCCCTTTAACCCCATCTATCTAGACGTATAGCTACAAAACTATCAATTTGTCACCTGTCAACGTGATATTTAATTGCACGTCCTTCACGACACCTTGATTAAACGATTTCCTGTATTTATAGTACATATACAGTATTGTACCCAGTTGTTTAGTAGTAAGATCTTATAAGCATACATAACTACAGTAAGTGATTATTTTCAGTTCGACTCCAGGTCAATATGAAAGTTTTTAAGAGCTAATTGTGTTATAAATATATGCAAGACCATCGTGGCGCAGCGGTACAGTCATACAATCACACGTTACTGCAGCATTAGGTGTAGATTCGTTTCGCATTCTGGGGAATAAAGTATTTAATTTTTTTTCGCTCTTGTAAAAAGGTTTCAGTTACTATTGAACAGCCAAATATCTGGAATTGCGTGAAAAATTGATGTTTTTTTTGTATTACTTGATTACATCTTCAAACAAAGAAATCATCTTTTTCATAAAGAAGATAAATATAAGTATCTTTTCACCTATTAAGAGGCAAAGATTGTTGATTGACAGTATCTCATATAGACTTAAACAAGGTAAATGAAAATATAACAAAATATCAACATTTTGGTTCATATGTCCAATGTCATATCACATTAAGTCTGACATTACAAAACTATTATTACAAAAAACAACTTTTATCTAAAGTTAACGCGACAGGTTGTGGGTTCGATTGAGTAAATTAAATATTTAATATATTCATTTTCCTTGCTTTGATAACGATTCATACAGCGTTGAAGCATATATATATATATATATATATATATATATATATATATATATATATATATATATATATATATATATATATATATATATATATTTATATATTCTAGCCAACTCTACATTGCGTAAAGCCTCTTCTCACAAATTTATCCTAGAGTTACGATTACTATTATTGTTCAGTGCATTATCAAAAACTATTGAAATATGAAAGTGGCAGCCGCTAGTGTGTAAATCATACGGGGACGGTCACTGTGTCATATATGTACATACGTGCATACATATATATGTACATGTATAGAGAGCGACAAAATTGTTAAAGTAAATTCGTATTATATATAGTAAATATTTTTTTATTTTCACGCTACGGTTATATCGAGTATCGTGACAAGGTTCCCTGTGTACCCTGTGTTATACCCATATATAGGCAGAAGTACTTCCTTTCCCTACTTTCCGCCGGATCTTAGAGGCATTGAGCATTGAGTCGCGGAAGTAAACGCCGTGTTTAACATATATAGTTGTGTAATATAAAAATTGCGTTTTAGACTCACGCTTTATTTCGTATAGAAACTTTAAAAAAAATGAGTTCTGCCATTAACACGAGGTATAGCTCAAATATGGCGTAAAATGGAGAACGGAACGGAGTGTCTTAACACTAGGTTCCCAGGTTCCCTCGGCCTACCCTGTCATGGCGAGATACGGCATGAAGCTGTATAATCCATCGTCCAGCAAGGGACAGTTTTTTTTTTAATTTCTTTGAAGCGTTAGTTCCTATTTACCACCAAATGTCTTAGAATTTTATCCTATAATTAAAACTGGAATCCACTAAGTCTTTCTATATCTTCTTCTTTCTTCTTCTCTTCTTTCTTTCTATTTAAATTGAAGCCACTTTTTCTTTATTAAACTAAAGTCTTTTTGTATATTAAATTTAAAAAATATGGCTGCAACACAAGTCGCTAGCTGTACTGTAACAAGGAAGTTGTAAGTCAATATGACGTATCGACCAACATTCGGCTCATCGCGTTCCGTTTTTACAAATATTGTATTCGGATTTTACGATTTTATTCAGAATAGCTTGTAAATAATACGTATAACTGTGTGTAAGTCGTAAAACATTATTTTTTTTACGTAAATATCATTTTTACGGTTCCGTACTTATAAGATAAATTTTTTATTAATAATTTGCTCAAAATTAGCGTTTTGTGGAGAATAGCTGAACTCAACGGCGTAATAACAATAAAAAATATATATTACTTTCAAATTTGAAGCATACTTATTGTCACTGCTTTTCAAATCTAACGTTTCCTCACTAAGCTTCTATGGTATCTATTTTATATAGGTACTTTAGGCCAGATTTTGCCTGTAGGCTTACTTTTTGAAGTGAATACTGAATGTTTATTTAAATAAATACTGAAAACATATATAATATAACAATATCTTATACACAATAATCCCAACTCGTGAGAGAATTTTTATCTATCGAATTCTGTCAAACACCTGCCACTTATATATTGACGTTTATTTTAAAACTTAAAAATACCCTCTTTTTTCACACAAAAAAAAAAACTAATAAAAATATATTTTTATTGATACTTTTGCTGTCTAAATGGGTTCCCTGGATTTTGTTGAACTGACAAACAAACACATCACATTTATAACGTAGGATTTGAAAACTAAACGTGTCTAAACGATGTTACAGATTCATTTCCCTGATAATATTTTCCACTTAAAGACTTTAGTTAATGCGAATTTTGTTCCAATTTTTTTAACATCACCTATCTATCTCTATATAAAAATCCAACAAAGTATTATGGATCGTATATCAATAACTATAGAGTTTATTTTAATTTCCTTTATATAATCATAAATAAACCGTAAACACTGTACGTGTATAGTCCAAGAGAATGTGATTGTTTTTAATATATAAGTCAACGAAAAGGTATTATAGATATTTGTATGTATTTTTATATCATCATTTTTATAAACGGATGTCTTATCAATTTAATTTCCTCGAGTAAGGATTGAACCCGCAACCAGTCGCGTTTACAGTTGTAAGCTTGTGCCCCTGCGCTTAGACAGGCCTCAAGTAATTTTGTTAATTTTGTTGTTTGTATTAATGTTTCAAATGAAAGGTTAAATAAGTTCATTTTCTCACTCAGAAAACAAATTAAAAGAAATCAGACAAAATCTGGTCCTGAGTTTCAATCTTTGATATTTATAGAGCGAGGCACTTAAAATGATGCCTACTTTAGTGAGCAGGCAGGGTAGGCACAGGGAACCCGGGAAACTAGTGTTAAGACACTCCGTTCCACTTCCGTTCCCCACTTTCTGCCGAATTTGAGACATTGTGTGTTGAGTGGCGGTACTCAACGCCGCGCTTTTGCCTGAATACCAGAGCGAAGAAATGAAAACATTAGATATTTAAATTGAAAATATTAAATATTTCATTTCCTCGACTGGGGATCGAACCCAGGACCTGTCGGTTACAGTCACACGCTTGTGCCGCTGCGCCACGACAGGGATCAAAGAAAATAAACTCTTAAAAAAGGCGGCTTACTTTCACGAGTCATACCCCGAAAATCTAATATTACGTAAAAACAGAACGGGGGAACGGAGTGTTTCAACACTATATACCCTCTGCCTATCCTGCAAAATACAGGATAGAGCGTGAAGCAACTAGCTCTTATTTTAATATGATCAAAGTAACCACACGATTTACGATAATGAGGTAAACACAAAAAAAAAATCCATAATCCAAATTGGCGTAATTTACGTACACAATAATAAATCTATTGTTTGAATATTGTATTGTAAGTCGGTACGAGTGTAATAATTTTCGGCCGGTATCGACTTGGAGCGGTGCCAGAAGCAGGTTAAAGTTTTTTGTGTTATATTATTACAGAATGCAATGGTATTATATTTTAATATTGTTTATTATGATTTAATTGATGACATATGGTGCCGAGACGTGGACAGTGGGGCTAGTCCATAAATTTAAGGTCACGGAACGTGCAATGGAACGAGCTATGCTAGGTGTTTCTCTCTCGGATAAAATCAGAAATGAGATTATCCGTGAGAGAACCAAAGTAACGGACATAGCTCGTAGAATACGCCAGTTGAAGTGGCAATGGGCTGGCCATATCTATCGCAGGACCGATGGCCGCTGGAGCAGACGGGTCCTAGAGTGGAGACCGCGTCTCGGCATGCGTAGGACGACCTCCGACCCGCTGGTCTGAAGATATTCGTAAGATCGTCGGTAGACACTGGATGAGGAAAGCAGAGGACCGAACAGCGTGGCTCTAGGGAGGCCTATGTTCAACAGTGGACCGTCATATGCTGATGATGATGGTGATTTAGCATTAAATATTTAAATTGAAAATATTAAATATTTCATTATGTCGACTGGGGATCGAACCCACAACCTGTCTGTTGAATGGAATTAAAGCAGCCGATGCGATTTCAAACAAATTATTTCCTTACACTTGTAACAAGCGAAAGTGCGATGTATGTATAGTTCCGCCTCTCAATATGCAATATCACGAAAAATACTTAGAAATTGGGGAACAGAATATCTAAATATTAGATTCATACTATTGTAATTTGCGGGTGCTTTAGGATAAGTTTTTTTTTTCAGCTTCCTTTTGTATTTCACTCAAAGTAAGGAGACTAGAGGGAACTTAGTAACCTAATATTAAGAAACAGCCTTTATCCACTTTCCGACAAATTTAATGTATTACGTGTAGCGAAACTCAAGGCCACGATTCACCCAGTTGCCTGAGCGATGATATGAATATATAAAATATTTAATTTCAATTTGAACATGAACTTCTAAAAATAATAAATAAAAAAATAACCATAGTAAGTCGTAATTGACTCATCAACAAAGTACAATTAGCCAATAAAGCACACGTGCTACACTATTTTGATAACAATTAATTCTTTGTAGGAGACGTTTGAGTTAGAAATAAACATTTTCAAAAAAATATATAGCATGCGTCGGCGATATAAATGCTAGTACAATGACATTTATGTATATTAGAAGTTACATTTCATTTTTCAACGCGTCACGTTCCCTCTGCATACCCGCATACATCAGGGTACGCAGAGGGAACCCAGTTTTAAGATATTCCGCGGAGTTTAACGCCATGCTCTGCCCTCTCAGCGAAATGTAAAAATGAAAGAAGTTAATTTCGCCTAGTGAGAATCGAACGCACAATTTTCGCGTTTACGGTCAGACATCTTGTGTCTTTGTATATTATATATTTAAAATATTTTTTTTTTACAAGAAGCTTACTGCGCAGTGAAATATTTTATTGTATACGCAAAAAATATGAATTCAATACGTAATTTATATATATACAGCGGCAACAAGAAATAACATCTGTGAGAACTTCAATTGTTTCATGACATATAGACACACAGACGGTCGGACAGCGGGGTCTTAGTGAAACCCAATCTCAATCTCTTTCTGTCTATTTCTCTCTATCTCTCTCTCTCTCTAGCTGCAGTTGTAGCGCTTAGCAAAAAAAACACACAAATAATAACAAAACCATGTCATTATCAGTTCAGATATTTACAACGTTGAACAAAATATCTTAATAAAAAAATATATATTTTTTCTTCCATTTACATAAAGCTCACCACAAAATCTCTATTTATCTCAATTCACAAAAGGCACGTAAAATAAATTGCTTAGGTAGGTATCTAATTCATTAGAGGCACCTTCCAGTCGTCCCCCGGCGGTATTCGCGATTAACATATAAATGCGAACAGAGTATGTCGTAAATAAAAACTCAATCGGAACCATATTAAACGATCTCTTGCTTTTCCCCCCTTAAATGTAGAATAGAGGTATATGTAGCTTACAATAATTATATTGCAAATGAGACAGGTCGTGGGTTCAATCCCTATTAAACGAATTAATACACCTATGGCTCGATTGCACCGAGTTCGTGATTCTTTCATGGGACAGGGTGTACGCTTTTACAATAGGATCCCAGAAAACGTCCGAGAATTTTCTATTTCACAATTTAAAAAAGTTGTGAAAAGACGTTTGTGTGTTAAAGGTTATTATCAAATTGACGACTTTATAAATGATAACACGCCTTGAGAATAAAATGGTCGCTCCAGGCTATTTCAAATGTATCATTGTCAATAATAATAACATGATGGTTAAAAAAACAACATTTTGGTTAAAAAAAAAGAGACATGTCCCGCTGAGTTTCTTTCACCGGTTCTTCTCAGGTCTGAGGCAGTAACTTTAGTGAACTGGTGGTAAATTGTTTGACGATCAAAAAACGAAGCTTGTAACTTCTTATTTTGAATAAAAATATTTGAATTTGAATAATTCCATTTCTTCGCTCTTCGTCTCTGGTAACGTGGTAAAGCGCGGTTTTTAAGTTCAACTTTATTATGTTATGTCAAAGATAATTGAAAACTAAAGTGTCTTAATGGTAACGAAGTGTCTTAACACTTTGTTCCCAGTCACCTCTTCTCGTGAATATATAATAAATAAATATGTGAATTAGAATTATAGGTGCAATCTGTAGCTTATAACTTCATCGCATCGATTATAATATATAGATCCTGTTTTATTTTCTTCCTTTTAAGTGAAAACGACATTAAAATCTCATAATCCGTTAAATATTTTATATGAAATAAATCAGATCAAAATAAAATAAATTACTTCTCAAAAACACATTTAAAGTACCTTTCATAGTATTATTATATGTATAAAGAAATATGTACTCATTATCATGATTAATTCTGTAATCAGTTCGTATATAAGCTGTATATATATAATTAATTAGAAACAGAAGCCCTTATGGTATAGTGGTACAACATATGACAAGTCGCCATGGGTGTTGGTTCGATAAAAGCTACTGGAAACGATTTAATTCATTTTTATATCGACGCCCTGATTGACGCAGTTCCGCCGCTCGTCACGCATTTAGTAAAAATATTTATGAAATGTTTGGTTTTTACTTTACGTTCTCGAACATCGCAAAAAAAGAGAAGGAACCTTGTTTTAAGACACTCCGTTCTCCATTTTCCGGCGCATTATGAGACGTTTTTTTTGCTGAGTGGAAATCGAAGCCACAACTGCTGTGTTTATATATGTATATATGCATGCTTGTGCCCATGCGCCTAAATAGTAAAATTATATAACAAAAAAAAGGTTAAGTAGAAGGAACCTAATGTTAAAATGTTCTTCCCAGGTTCCCTTTGATTATCGCGCTCTGCTGTATAAAGTTTAAAAATGTACATATAATAAAATAATATTTATTTTCATGTTGTAGAGCACAGCCCCTGTGGCCTAATGGATAAGGCATCGGCCTCCTAAGCCGGGGATTGTGGGTTCGAGTCCCACCAGGGGTACATCAGACTGATTTACAGTTTTTTTTTTGTTATTTTTTTAACATTTTTACTTTTTTAATTATAATATTAAATTTATTTAAATTCGTATTAGGTTTTAGTATAAAATACAAGTATCTTGTTAAGTTTTGAAAATTACATTAAAAATACAATTTTCTTTTTCAAATATGCTTTTTTAAATTCGATGGGACATTGTCTACTGTAGGCACTTCCTATAGTTAAGGATGTGATTTTAATATCAATAAATATACACTTTATTTATAAAATTCATTAATAAAAAATATTGTGTACATTTTTTCAGTTCTTTTTTTTTAATTTTTAGGGTAGGCCACAGGAACCAAATGTTTTAACACGAGGTTCCCAAGTGTCTACTCTGCCACGCTAGATACAACGTGAAAAAACGTACTACCTACCTAAAAACACTTAAGAAGCTCAGTACTAACAAAGACATATTATATTAATATCAAGGCGGATGCGCCGTCGCATCTATAAAACAGGTCAAAGCGCTCCCTTTATAGCGTATTAAAGCATTTGAGAACAACTTACATGACATTCATGTCAGAAGTAAACGCGCATACATAAATCATTGTACATCAGCCTCAGTGGGTCTTACGCAACTTTTTATATAGAACAGTATATGAAAGACGTACGCTGTTTTCTATAGTTTTTTATTCTGAATTAGCTGATATACGCAATTTTATTCCAATTTTAAGACATAAAAATTGGTACGGACCCCCGCTCTGTAGTAAATTGGTAGACCAAAAGAAGGTGTCGAGACGAACTGGACCACTACAGACCTGACTGAGGATTTATAGCTAGAAATAGACAAGAGTGGAATAAATGGAGAGAGGCCTTTGCTAAACAATAGGACAGTAGGTACAGGCTAGAGAACAAAAAATGGTAATATTTTCAACCCCTAAGAAAAGGTTCCCACGTTCCCTCTGCTTACGAAGGAAAAAGGGAAGTTATAAGATTGACGTCTCAGTGTGTCTGTCTGTGGTATTGTAGCTCCTCGATGTATCTTAGATGAGTTTTGTGAAAATCGGATTAGGAATTTAAAGCAATGATTTTTTTATACTAAATTATAAAAAAAATATATTTTTTAATCCAGTAAAAAAATATATTTATATTAAGGTACAGAAGTCAGTCAGAATACAAAGTATAAAAATATTTCTGTACGTCAAAACGTTTCACTTCGTTGAATTATCTGTTGACAAGTGTTTTCAATGTGAGTGCAACTGCTATCTTCATAATTTTCGCTTCATATATCTTTCTTTACGCACTTACAAATATATAGATGACATAAAACTTGTTGTAATTTAAACAAAATATGTGGTTTTTTTTTGTAATAAACAATTGAAGAGGAATGGGATTAGTTCAAAGTGTGTTTCGTTATGATCCGTAGCTTGGATTCCAATTATATTGAAATGATTTTTTTCAGTTTCACACTGTATTCTACAACCTAAATTAAGACACTCATTTTCTATTAACACATTTCCGTCTTTTTTTTATGGAAAAGACACGGCAAACGAGCGTACGGGTCACTGATGGTAGGTGATCACCGCCGCCCACGACTCCATGTAGCACCAGAGGAGCTACAGGAGCGTTGCCGGTCTGTAAGGTGAATGGGCACCGGGGCCCGGCATTATCCAATATGAAACGCAGTGACCAAGGTCACTACTTAACGCCGGTTTTAAATGCCGGGGGTGGTAACAATCCGGTCGAGTCTGCCCATGCGTGCTGTCATTGCTGACAACGTGACTCTACCACACGTACTTTAGTCACCTCTTACGACACCATCAGTACCAGGGTGATCCTATTCTAAGATGGAATCACACGGCGGTTCCGTTATCTACTTTCCACTGAAGGTGAGGTGAATTTTGGGCTAGTTTTTGACATCTTTCACGTTAATTGACGGATATTAATGCTGCGCTTTGCGTCGTTACCAAAGCGACGGAGTAAAAGACAATTCATTTCGCCAAGTGGGCATCGGATTTCCATTCTAATCTCTATATTCTGCTGAATTTTTGAGTCATTGTTTGTGGAGTGATAGAGCTCTACGTCGTGCTCTCACTATTTGTCAGAGAGAAGAAATTAAAATTATTTGACATTCAGGAGCGTAAAAATTGAGTCCACAAACGTCGCGTTTACGGACTGATATACGCATAAAATAGTAATAAATTTATACGATTAATCCCTATATTACAAAATAATTTAGTACAAAAACTGTTATGGAACAGGGACAAAAGCCTGCGACTGTAAAGTGCGACAGTTTGTAGGTTCGGTGCGCACTCGAGAAAATTAAATAATTAGTAATTTAATTTTCACAGTCTGGTAACAATGTAAAGCGCGGCGTTGAGCTCCGTCACTTAACACGCAATGTCTTAATGTCAACAAAAAATGAGGAACGGGACGGAGTTTCTCTAACTAGCTTAACAAGCGGGACAGCTGAAAAAAAAGCTTTTTATACATTAATTCACTTTCACATTCTTAACCAATTTAAAATCTAAAAAAAAAACTATCATGCACCATACAACTCCATCTAATCCTTAATACGCGCCATATATCTGTCACATATTTTTGCTCTCATTTTTGGCAGATGCCCGTTATTACGTTACGTAAACTGCGAATGACTTCTGTTTAGATTCCTAACCGATTCTTTAGGAACAATAGACTAAAATATTTGTGGCCCAAATAACTATGTAATACTGTTACTTTGATTTTTTTCTATGAAACGACACTGTACTTTACTTTACTTATTACATAAAAATTATGTAATTGTTCTATAGTATCATTGACATGATGCGGCGATGTATGAGGCGGCACAATGGCAAGATTGTAAACACGAAAAGTCGTGGGTTCGTATCCAACTCCAATATATTAAACATTTAGAACTCATTTTTTGTTTCATCTTCACGCTGTATCCCGCACATGACAGGGTAGGCAAAGGGAACGTGGAAAATAGTGTTAAGACACTACAGGCCTCTACTAAGGCCTTGTTACCAGAGCGACGAAATCTGAATATTAATTATTTACTTTGTCGGAGGGGGAGGGGGAGGGGGGGCTACAATGCAACACAGCATTTAAATTCGTACTCTTGTATCTCTGTACCACGACAGGTCTCATATTACATTATTCAATATAAAAGATGCATTTAAGTGATCTTTTTCTATACAAACTATAACTATACCAAATTTAGTACTTTTCAAAGATATATATATTTATAATGAATCTGTAACTGATCGCTGTCTGTACATGGGATACCTATATGTTATAAAAAATCTTAAAGGAGACTTTTATTAATGTGATAGAATCCAAAATAGTATGTATTTTTAATTTTTTTTTGTCTGTTTGTCTGTGCGTTTGTACGCTCTGATCTCAAGATACGGCTTACCAAATCTAAATGTAGTTTCATTATTGTATTTTGGCAACTTCCTTCGCCAGTTAGTGTTGTTTTTATATAAATTGGCTTATAATTTTAAAAAAGGTCAATTTGAATTATTTAATTAGACAAAATTACAGCTAGACATTTTCGATTTATTTATTATAATGAAATTTTAGTTTTCAAAATAATGACTGTATTACAAATAAGTAATTCAAGCGGGCGAAGCCGCGGGCGGGTTGCTAGTTGTTATATAATTCTTAAGGCACACGAGGTACACCGCCTTAACCCACATTCTACAATATAAAGTTTATTCTGATTGGTTAAGCTCACTTCACCTGTGCTACCTCAGCTCTCGGCCAATGGCAGCGCTCGCACCTGACAAATCGATGGCGAGGCGGAGTTCACCTGCGGGTAACAGGTAGTAAGATTGCTTTTGTTTTGATATTATTTGTATACAATCCTATGTTGCTTTTATAAATGTGTAAGGGAATATGGATGCTTGTTCTGTTTACGAGAAAATACTGAACGATTTTAGATGAAACTTTGCAATAACATGGCTTATATACCTATGAGTATATTGTCTGTCGTGGCGCAGCGGCACAAGCGTGTGACTGTAACCGACATGTTGTGGGTTCGATCCCCACTCGAGGAAATGAAATATTTAATATTTTCAATTTAAATATAATGTGTAAGGTTTTATATTATTTTGAACATGAAATCTAGGGTTTAGATAAGCCCTTCTCTATTCATATTCCATTGGGGAGGTTTTATGTGTCGTTTAGCGCAATTTAATGTCAACGCACGTCACGCTTTACAAAGTTATACAAAGCGCGGAGTCTAGTGTTAAGACATTAAATACTGTTTTTACTATTTTTAAAGTGTTATTCCTAAATGAGAAATAACACTTTAAAAATAGTAAAAATAAAAAATATATAAGTATATTTAATAAATAGCATTCTCTCTTGCCAAACGATAATTCTAACGAATTGTCTTTGGGTAGCGGAGATTTGTAAAAATCTCTCTACAGAGATGCTAACAACATAAATAAGTTGTAATAAGCGTATATGAATTTCGACGGAGCTTGGCTTAGTTTGTCAGAGCGCTTGGATGGTTTCCAAAAGGCGCAGGTTCAAACCCTGCTTCTCTCAAATTTTTATACGTTTTTAAATTTAGTACATTAAATACTTTTTTATTCATACCTCCTTTTTTCCAACGAATTGAATCGTTGCATATTCCTAATTCACAAACGTCGCTTCTAAGAAGCCTTCCAAGAGGCGCGGGTTCAAACCCCGCTTTGTCTAACATATTTTTTTCTTCTTTTTTAGGTTCACGCTGTATTCCGCACTCTTGTGCGGATGACAGTGTAGGCAGAGGGAACCCGGGAACCTAGTGCTAAGACACTCCGTTCCACTTCCGTTCCCCACTTTTCGCCGAATTTGAGGCATTGCGTGTTGAGTGGCGGAACTCAACGCCGCGCTTTGCCTTATTACCAGAGCGCAGAAATGAAACATTAAATATTTAAATTGAAAATATTTAAATATTTAATGTTTTTTTATACGTTTTCTAAATAAGTATTCTTCTTTCCTAAGCGCGGATTAACACTTTAAAATATATTACGAAACAATACTAAATCTGTCATACTAAAAAAATGAACATGAAACAATCGAAATATATACGTACATAGCTAAAAAAAAAACATAAAACAAAAGAGCGCTTCTCTATACATAAGATCAATCATTTACAGTCTGTTTTCATCTACAGGTTGAGGTGACAGCGTGTCTTTTTTCGCCCCGAAATTCAAAAGTATATTATACGGTGTTTAAACAGGCGGAAATCCGGCCGCAAATGATGTGTGAACATCTCACCTGGACGCCGGTGCTCATTAGCGTAGTGCTGTACGGAGGCTGGTATCGATTTTTTACGATTTATTTATAAATGATATTAATTTTTAGAGAGAGGCCTGTCGTGCAGCAGCGGAACAAGCGTGTGGCTGTAACCGACAGGTTCTGGGTTCGATCCCCACTCGGGGAAATGAAATATTTAATATTTTCAATTTAAATATTTAATGTTTCATTTCTTCGCTCTGGTAACAAGGCAAAGCGCGGCGTTGAGTACTAAGCACGCAATGCCTTAAATTCGGCGGAAAGTGGGGAACGGAAGTGGAACGGAGTGTCTTAACACTAGGTTCCCTGGTTCCCACTGCCTATCCTGCCATGTGCGGGATACAGCAGGAAGCTAAAAAAAAATTAGGAGGAATAATTTCATTCGATTTTAGAGGAAGATTTTTTTTTATTAAGCGTATTAAAATTATAATGAAGAAGTGTGTTTTTATAAAGAGGCGCACGTTCATAATATATCACGTCAATATGATCTATTAAACTAGTAAAGAGTTCAATGTGATAATGTTCAAATGAACACTTGGCAATTGTCTATGTAGGTACTTACTGTTATGACTTAATCATGCATAAGTTGAACGACATTTTAATTTAGGATTATAACCGACTTCACAAATATTGGGTGGATGTATGTATTGTTAGAATTCAAATTGTGTGATTCCAGCTTCGAATAGGATCACCCAGGTACTGATGATGTCGTAAGAGGCGACTAAAGTACGAGTGGAAGAGTCACATTGTCAGCAATGACAACACGCATGGGCAGACTCGACCGGATTGTTACCACTCCCGGCATTTAAAACCGGCGTTAAGTAGTGGCTTCAATCACTGCGTTTCGCATTTGGTAATGCCGGACCCCGGTGCCCATCTACCTTATAGACCGGCAACGCACCTGTACCAAGTCTTACCATCACCCCCGTGACCCGTACGCTCGTTTGCCGTGTCTTTTCCATAAAAAAAAATGTGTATATTGAAGCTTCTAAGCAAATATTCGTAATTCTTTATATTATCTATAAAATTTTCGAAACAAAAGGAAAAAAGAGATATTGAGAGGATTATTCTCGTTTTTAATATCGCATGTTGTTATATAACAACAAAATATTGTCAACATTTTTTTGATATTTTTTATTATGGATATGAGTATATACGCAATTTTACTATACTCGTATTAAACTTTTATTAAAATGATATTTAGTTTAAGTAGTAATAATTAACCGCTTGGTCTGAATGAACTTTAAACCAGAGAAAAATATAGAACGGAGTGACCTTTCACTAACTTTTCAATAATGAGGGCTGCAATTAATGTATGAATATTACACCTGGGCGCCAGTAACTGTTAACAAAGTGTTGTACGTAGTTTCGTATCGATTAATTAAGAAAATAAATAGTAGTTATATGCTATTAATTCTCTCTTTTACATTCCGTCTCTGGTAGTGTCAAAGAATATTAGAAATAATATAAATATATTCAATTACATTTAAAATAATGTAATGGATAATATATAATTAATAATATTAAGTATATGCGTGTTATCTTCAAGATTTAAATGCACAAATCAGTGGTGATTAAGTCATTTTCTAATTTTGAATGTTTTTAAAAATTTAAAAACCTTCAGTTTTTTCATACAATATTATGGTTTATGTAAACATTTATTTAAATTCAATGCAGTGTAGTAGAAGTATTGTTTAGGAAAAATGAAGGTAAACAAAAAATGCACGTATTATACTTGTCCCCTGTCAAAATACAAAAACATAATAAAAAAATATCTATATAAAAAAACAATAAATAGCACAATAATAACTTGAAAATAAGTTTACAATTAATCAGTGCAGCCATTACACTTACCGTCGGTTTTAATTAAAATTAATAAAAAAAACATCGATAAAAAATAATCCCAGCACAAAATTTAGGCGCCTATTGCCAACAAACGCCAGACATCACAGCGAAGTGCCAGAACACCTTGACGTCCGCTAACTACAGCTCTTCAGACTTGGCACGAATTATTAATTCTATAGAATAGTATAGTATAGTATAGTAGCGACAAGTGTTAGCTAACAGTATTTGTTTAACTAGTAAATACTAAGAGGCCAGTCGAGGCGCAGCGGTACAAGCGTGTGACCGTGAATGCAGGTTCGATCCCCACTCGAGGAAATGAAATATTTAATATTTTCAAATTAAATATTTACTGCTTAGATTTCTTAGTTCTGTTAACAAGGGCAAGAGTGGCGTTGAATTCTGCTACTCAACACACAATGCCTCAATTAAGGCGGAAAGTGGGAAATGGAACGGAGTGTCTAAGCACTATGCTCCGAAGTTCCCTCTCCCTATCCTGATATGTGCTGGCTGTTTCGATACGTACTTCTGAAACTAAATATCCACATCACCTGCACAACGGTAGCGAAACGGCGAAGCCATATGTACATTTTTACTGATACGTAGAATTTGTGAAGTTTGGGTTGGTAGAGTTAGGCCGTATTCAAAAGCTTGGATCTACATGAGGCAACCCTTATGTGGTCGTCTTGGAAATATTTGACATGAAATGTTTTTGGTGGGATTATTATAGTTTATAAATGAAACAAATTTAACCGGATTAATCGCGTTTAGTGAATTATAAGCATTTTTTAAGCTAGTGTTAGGACACTCCGCATGACTTATTCTATATGCAGTTTTTAACCTTAAATTGGAAACATTGAATATTAAGTAATGAGTGCCGGCGTTCAACACCGCTTACGCCCATAGGGAACCAAATGTTAAGACACTCCACTGACCTTGCCCGACGTTTCGAACACTTTACGGTCATCCGCGATCACGGGTATGTATAGTATGGTATACGGTGATTCTATCATTGGATCAGAGAATGGCTGAATATTCGAATGAGCTTTCCTCTGACAACTCAAAGTGTAAAGCAGAGAAAGCTAATACGTTTCTTTTTTTCAAAATAGAGTTACGCGTTTTTCCACTGAAGCTCAAGCTTTTTTTATAGTAACTTAAGTACGAAGTGTAACGATACTTACTTACGATTCTCATAACCTGGATATCAAATAGCAATTTAGCGGAGGGCGAAATATATATGTCCCGCGGGATACGTACACGATACCTTCACGACGTGGATTTTTTTTAAAACGTGAGCAATAATTTATAATTGTATTAAAAGAGAAACATAATAATAAAATACAAATTAAGTATCAAAGTTTAGAAATTCACTGGATGAATACTGAATTTTTCTAGCTTCATGCTACATCCATAGGGCAGGTTAGGTAGTTCTTCTTAAACTGAATGTTAGTACACTC
>DWMZ01000372.1:0-24180 GCA_018249855.1 Eueides tales michaeli | reverse complement strand
TTTGATAAAATATATTTTTTTTTCTCATATATATATATATATATATATATATATATATATATATATATATATATATATATATATATATATATATATATATATACCGATCAACTTCTGCTCAAAGTCGCTTCTGTGTTACTAATTAACTTAAATAACTGAAATATATAATATATTTATAAAACTGTAAAATTTAAAATGAACTACAGATTAGTTTTAATAATTATTTATGTGCACTTACCATATAAATTTAATATCCAGTCAGACAAGGAAACAGATATACTTAATTAATAGTCTTTCAGATAATTTATCATGATTTTAAAATTATACAACTTTGGAAAATATTTAAGTTAATATGATGAAAGTAGTTTAGCAGCGTTGGTTTCCGCACTCACTCTGTGATCAATCATTCTAAAAGGCCTTAGTATGAAAGTGAAGTACATCAGATTTTGCTTGTACTTCTCAAATCTAGTAATAATTAAATATGTATAGCTATTAAATACTTAGCTATTATATAATTACAAACATTTACGATGGTGGAAACAAAAATTAGCATGACTTATAATCAAATTTAAAGTGCGTCTCAAAAGCATGGCACCGGTGACGGTGAGCGAAAATCTGAACACTGTTACAGTCTGCTCCCGGCGCGCTCACCTAGCGCTTGTGATATACTGATCTGCAATTTCCTCATATCGAGGTAAATAAAAACTATTTTTTATATATACATATAATAATTAACAAGAGCGATTATTTTCATTTATTTTAAACTTTAAATATCATTATACTCTGTTTTCATTTATTTTAAATTAGTTTTCGCGGTTATTTATAATTTTGGAATGTTTTAAAAGTGACGTTCAAGTTAAAGATAACATATTCTTTTTACAGGCCTTGTTTTTTGTGTATCAATGTTTGTGACGTTATTTTATTTTAATTATAAATTAAATTTGATTTTGGTTAAGTACAGTAGGTGGATATTCATTTAAATATTATGTCCTTTAAAGAGGCAAACCTTGATTGATAAAAATTGTTTATTGATTGCTTATTGAATGCACAGACTGTGTCATTGACCGTGTGTCCGTTCATTAGAAAATATCATAATTATTTATATATAAATATCAAATGTTGTCAAAATTAATCATTTTTAATATTAATTATAAAAAAAACAGCAGGTTTTATTTAGCAAATATACATTTTAAGCAAATTAAAAAATATATTAATTTTAAATTAAGTAATAATTAATTTGACAATGCGAATATAAGCTGAAAAATGCGAAATTTGCAAAAAGCGAAACGTTTTACCAGAAATTTTATATTTTTCATTCCGATATAGGTAGGTATACAATGTTTACAGATAAACATACAAACAATGCTAATATAAAAATAATGACAGCATGTTTTGATTTATAAAATAGCTTGTGTTTAACCAGTTATAATTTAGTCAATTTATTGAGATCATCAAGTAGAAAGCCTCAGTCTTTTGTTAAAAATATTTCCATTACACGTGTATGATTCCGCTACTTTTGAAAGCATAATCATAAACAGTGGAAAATTTACATATTTTTATGTTTAAAACTTAATATTTATAAGTTTTGGGTTATTTAAAAAAAAAATAATTTGACATAAATTATTATAATAATAAAAATATGATAATTAACTTCAACAATCGTTTGCGAAATGATGAGGCAAATTCTTTAGTATGAAAATATATTTATTTAAGAGAACAAAGTGCGATTTATGTGTTTTTTCTTTATATTTTTATCATAAAGCATCTTTCATTAGGTCGCATTTTTTGATAGACAATAATGAGACTGATAATTGGCTATTGAAACTACATTTGAAAAAAATCAGAAAATACACATACACGTGAAGCTCAATCATAGGTTCCAATCTCCACTTAGTGTAACTTATTTACTCACTCACTCAGCTTCACGCTGTATCCCACACGAGGCAGGGTAGGCAGAGGGAACTTGGGAACCTAGTGTTAAGACACTCCGTTCCACTTCCGTTCCCCACTTTCCGCCGAATTTAAGGCATTGCGCGTTGAGTGGTGGAATTCAACACTGCGCTTTTGCCATTTTACCAGAGCGATTAAATATTTCATTTCCTGGAGTGGTTTTTTTCTATGAACACACGCTAATTTCACACGAAATGCACCAAAAAATACAGAAATCCTCGTATTTTTTGATTATCTACGAACTCAGATGCTCCAAGTGGAGATAGCTTGAAATTTCACATTGATACTTTCATACAAATCCAATATCAATCAATCAGGTCTTAACAGACGGACAGTTTAGTTGAAGTTTTTTTTTTTAAATACAAAACCCTACTAAGAGTTGTCATTGATATATGATACATTAAGTGTTTCGGGGGTAACTTTGACTTCAGATATTTTGGAATATAGAATGCGATTTTCCAGCTTTATTCTGTATTCCGTACATGGCAGGCAGAGTGAACCTTGGGAATCCAGTTTTAAGACACTCCGTTCGGCTCCACACTCTCTGGTACTCAAGGCCGCGCTTTGCTTTGTGCCCCTGCGTCACGGCATGCGTAAAATAATATAGACATTCATCGGTATATGATTATTTATTTAACTAGCACCAATAGCGCATATATATATATATATATATATATATATATATATATATATATATATATATATATATATATATATTTCTTACACTGTTGTATATACGTTACATAGCTAGTGAGAAATGCATTGATTTTGCTTCATTGCATCCTTCTGACATGTCGTCTAGGATTCATCTATAATTGGATTATAGAAGCAACAGGAAGAGTAAAGATCATGTTAGTACCGAGATTTTGATATTTTGTGTATTTTTGTTTATGTAATTTTATTATATATATAAATCTGAAAATTGTGCAGAATTTGGAAAAAAAAATCGCGTTTTTAATAATAAAAGACATATAATAAGGCTTATACGCTCTTTTATATATACATAAACTTAATAGTCTAGAACAAAACCAGTTAAGTGGCAAGTGGCATATTAAGAAAATAATTAATTAACATTGTAAACATTACCTCAAATAAATTGAACTCACAATTATAGTGTTCAATCACTAACATTTCCACTGTAAGTAGAAATATGTAACATTATAGACTAAAATCCTGATCCTCTATTAGATTAGGCTGTAATTGCATTGAAGCCTGGATACCGGGCCACTTTAACTAGGCTAATAGAACCTTTCAAGTTTTTGTGAACATTTTTCAGTAGTAACTTGACAAGCGAAATGAACTGACTCGAGGTTGCGTTAGGTTAGTATAGTTATAGTGTACTTACCTAACATTGCAAAAATAGGTATCGAGCACTCGTTGGTTATAAAATACTTAATCACTGCTCTAAATAGCTAGCTATTCACAAGCAAATATAGGTATAGAAGTAAATATATAAACATAAATACCGCAATATAAATGATCGACAGGTAAACGTCAATAATTTTTTAATACTCATTTGACTATTTCCGATACAACAATTTTAAAGAGTCAAATAAACAACAGTCAAACAAGTGACGTTAATGACAGATCACAACACGTTTCAATTCTCAATTTGTTCTACCGATATAGATATATTCTACAAAATAAATTCATTAATAAGTAATTTTTTTTAATTTAAAATTTTATCAGATCGGTTAGCGGCATTATTTTCTCTTCCTCCATCAGTGATCCGTTAACGAAACGGGGCGTTAGTTTCCGCCAATTTCAAACTTAGGCAGTACATGGAGAACGGAGTGTCACTGTTCTCTCTGCCTACTTTCCATTGCGGGATAAAGCCTACGGAGAGGAGAAATAAAGAGATTATTATTTAATTTCATCTCTCGTGCCATCTGCACTTTTTTGTTCACAATATGTAAGATGCTTAGTTACATTAAACAAATTGGTCAATTCCTAGTTGGACTAAAATGGACTACATATAAAAATTTTTATTGGAATTTTTCTATAAAATTAAATTTACAGATTTTGCATGTCAAACTAAACAACTGTAGATCCACGACAAGTATCCTATAGGATTTGATTACTTGGCTACGCTTGTATCTTTAGATTGCGTTGACTTTGAGGCTTGATTTTGTATGTGCTTCAAGAGACCCTAGACTTGAAATACGGTACACTTGAATATTTCATGTTAATTTTAGATTGAAATTTCCGTCTCGAAGGCGACAACAAAGATTAGGGGTTGTATTTTTTTTTTGAGAAACGAAACCTTTGAAAAACGTTAAATCAATCGACACAATATATATATATATATATATATATATATATATATATATATATATATATATATATATATATATATACATTTTCCTTTTACCGGTTTTTAAATATTTTATTAACTGTAAATAGTTAGCATACTAATAGTATTAATAGTAATAAGGTCAACAACAAAAAAGCAAATGTATACGCGACAGGCTGTGGGTTCGATCCCCACTCGATGAAATGAAATGTATTAATATAATAAATATCCTTACTTTGGTAATATTTGTCTCGTATACGAGACGTTTAGTTACGCCACTCAACACGCAATGCCTTTAGAATTCTACGGATAATGAAGAAAGGAAATGAAAAAAATATTTTAAAAAGTTAGCCTGTCGTGGCGCAGTGCCGCTGTGCGTGTGACTGTTACCGACAGGTTGTGGGTTCGATCCCCACTTTCACAGGAAATGAAATATTTAATATTTTCAATTTAAATATTTAATGTTTCATTTCTTCACTCCGGTATCAAGGCAAAAGCGCGTCGTTGAATTCCGTCACTCAATCCGCAATGCCTCAAATTCGGCGGAAAGTGGAGAATGGAAATGGAACGGAGTGTCTTAACACTAGATTTCCTCTGCCTACCCTACCCTACCCATGTGCGGAATAGCGTGAAGATGATAAGAATGATAAGATACAACAAAATAGTTTCAACAAAAGCTAAAAAGAAAAAAAGGGTATTTATTCTATACACACATAATTTTTAATTCTCAACTCGCATTTGTCATATAAGGAAAACGACGCATTATATATATATATATATATATATATATATATATATATATATATATATATATATATATATATATATATATATATATGCGATTTGAAAAATTATAAGGACATAATCCTAAATACCCTAAGTAATTCTTACTGAAATGAATTAAGTCCAAGTTAACACTAAAAGTTTACATTTCTATAGAAAACTCAGTACAATTATTATTATTTAAAATATTCGAAAATCTCATAGAGTGTCTAGTTAAGCCTTTCAAAACACAAGCTATGTGAGTGCGTAAGGTCAAGTAAAAATTGGAATATTCAATGTGTATAGCACGCTGTACGCACGTGATACAGCTGGGGAAGTGTCTTACACTAAATGCGCATTATATTTCATTTACATAATCTAAAATAATTGAGGCCTCCCCTGGCTCAGAGGTACATGACTGGGACTGTATACTCGATAGGTGGGTTCGATCCCCACTCGAGGAAATGATTTAAATATTTAATATTTTCATTGCGCGGCGTTGAATTGCGCCACACACCACTCAATGCCATAAATTCGGAGGAAAGTGGGGAAAAGAACGGAGTGTCTTAACGCTAGGTTCCCAAGTTCCCTCTGCCTATCCTGCCATGTGAAAATAACTTAAATGGGCGTGTCACACTGAGACAGTTTGGCAGGCATTTCCCCGCTCTGGCTGACAAAGCACGGCTATAAGTTACATTACTTAACACAATGTCTTGAAAAGTGGTCTAACAATAGGGAGCAGAATGTTTTAACGCTAGATCCGTTCTACCTCAGCCTCTTTGAAAGAGCGTGAAGATTACACATAAAAAAAATATATTTACAAGCATAAAAGATTGTATGGTAAAGATTTTCTTAAAACAAGGTTATTTCTATTGTTTTCTTTTTATTATTATAAATAATAATTAAAGCGTGACCATTGTTGTTCTCGTTTGGACATTATAGACGGTAAGGTCACAAATACATTCGTATGCAGGTAGTTGAATGGTTGGAGGTGAGCCACTTGTGTATATTATACTTGTCACCATGGATCCTCAACAAAATACGTCCCACTAACATTTTGTAGCATTAATAATACAGATTTTTTGCTTTAATTTAAAGAATTGCCTTAATTATATTTTCAATATTTATTTTTCGAATACGTGGTAAATTTAAAATTGGTATATACGATAGATAAACTATAAAAACATATTGTAGTGAGCATTGTCTCATGTACTCATAAATCGTGCAATTTTTACAAAATTGTTAATTTATTTTTATACAAAATTGTTAATTTATTTTTATACCAGCGCTGCTCTCGGCTTTGCCCGCTCGGATTACGCTATATTATTTAGAATACACAATTACTTTCTTGTTCTATATATATTATTGTCACTTTTAAAACAAAAATTTCAGCTAAATTAATCTAAAACTTGTAGCAATTTTGTCGAACTAAACATTTTAAATCGACGTAACTTTTTGTAAAAAAAACCGATTTCAATAAAACAAACACTGTACGTTAAAGAAAAGTTGCCAGAATATAATAGTGATAACAGCATTTATATCTGGTTAGTCGTTTCTGAGATTAGCGCGTCCAAACGCACATACAAACATATAAACAGACAAACCGACAAAATATTTTTATTGATAAGCGTCCCTAATAATTTTTTTTCCATGTACAGGCAAGTGATCTTTTACAGATTTATTATAACTATAGATTGTGTCGATAGCAGTGGCCCTCGGTCGTAGCATACAGCGTCTGAAAGTTAAGATGATTTGACTCCTACTCGAGGTATTATTACGTTTATTTTTTTATTTTTTTTACGTAATCACGTAAAATGTAAAGAAATTAGTACATTTTCTAAAGAAATTATACGATATTTAAAATGCTGCAGTAAGTGTCACTATTCAATGTGCAATATCTGTATATGTATAATCCCATTCGTAAGTGACGTACGCGATGTATAGACAGAAAACACAATATTAAATATTAAAGAAGAGTAAAAAAAAAAAAAAAATAAAATATAAAATTAAATAAGGTTATATATTGCTAAGCTATATCTTCATTAAATAATATATTTCTGTGTATGTATTTAGTTTTTTTTTTCGAATAAATGATCTATGATTTTCGAATATTATTCTATTATAAGTTAGTGATAAGTCACTACGTTCCTGGGAAACATATACAGCATGTTCCAGCACTCAGCAGGATATAGCGTGAAGCTATAAAAAAAATAAGGAAAATACCCCGAACTCTACTACATAAATTCCATTTAACCTACTTGAAACCAGTTTTCACTTCCTTGCTATAATTTATAGTTATAATCATGAAATCGAGTTTTAACTAGAAGAAACACGTTCTAATAAGAAACTAATAATTATTTATATATACTGTTATAATATAACGTTGATTCATACATATTTTTGTGCTTCAGTTGTTAGTTTTTGCAACACGCAATGCCTCAAATTCGGCGGAAAGTGAGGATCGGAAGTGGAACGGAGTGTCTTAACACTAGGTTCCCAAGTTCCCTCTGCCTAACCTGCCATGTGCGGGATATAGCGTGAATCTGAGTTGAGTTAGTTTTTAAGTGCATGATTTTCCAGCTTAGTTGGGTAGTATGGTCGAGCTTTACAGCTTTACAATGTGCTCCGCACTATGATTGTGTGATATCACATTACAAATCTAAAATCTCAGCAGCTGAAGTACGTGGATATTTAAAGTACACTGCGATAAGCATTCATCGTTGTGCGTGCACGCATCTGATGTTCTTATCAAATAAATAATAAGATTTATAAAATATTTTTCTGATAAGAGCTACAATAAAATATTTCATGTTTTTGATAACATTGACGATAGTATCGTAAATATGAGGTTTGTTGATAATGTGTTTACAAAACACGTTTTTAGGAGGCAGAGAGGTACAATTCTCAATTTTACCTCTATTTTATGCTGAATTTATTTGATATTGATTCAATAAAATATCTGTAAATATCGACGAAGATATTGTCAACATTTTGTAAAAGTGTATTTTATATCTGCGTTAATAGCATCACGTTTATTTATAATTTTCTGCTTTGTTTTGATAATAATATCTACCGTACAATTTCTTCACTTGTCATTGTATAGCATTGAAGATTTCTATTCAATGTAATATATACATACTTGAGAAATATAACCATGAAAATATATACCGTACAGATTGTAAACCTTATGTGTATATATATATATATATATATATATATATATATATATATATATATATATATATATATATATATAATTTATTAACATTTTATAGCCAGGTGTGGCTGATCAGTGATATATTAGTAAAAATAATTAATAATTTAAAAAAGTCACGTACAATATAGGTACGACGTATGGACACGGACAGTGGGCAAACAATGACATCATTAGTTTAATTGCTTAAAACAATGTTGTGAGCATATAAATTTCATATTACATATAGACTTCTTTTTCTTGAATTCGCCTACAAAATATGGCTTCCACATAAAATGTAATCGTGGAATACAATTTAAAGAAATAAAATATAGAAAAAAAACAAGAAATTTAAAGTAAAAGCCAATTAAACGAAATCTTTCATACTTACAAGTATTATAGATAGTTTAAAAATGTTATATTTTATTCATTCAGTTCACTTTTCCTTTAGTTAAATTAGTAACACATACGTACTGAGAAACTAAATAAATATTAAATGTGATGGTTTTTTCAAAATCTTTGAATGGCAAGTGTAAATTTTTATAATTCTTACAGTAAATATGACTGAAAATTTGATGGAAAACTGGCGTAAATAAATTGTATAATTTTTTATCTATAGTATATATAAGAACTCACGTTAAAGTCTTATATGACAAAATGATCGTGAACAGGACAGAAGTGAAATAATAAAAGATTAACTTTTAGTGGAAGTGGAACGGAGTGTCTTAACACTAGGTTATAACTAGGTTATAACAGCGTGAAGATAAAAAAAACTTTCGCTTTGTACGAGATTTTGCGATGTAGGAGCTTTAAGTAAAAAAATATATATAATTTGAAATTATTTATTTTAACAACATGAATAATGTATTCACAAATTTATTTAACAATAAAAGTTTAATATAATATCTCACGACGTAATTCATTTTTTTTATTTAGACCTAGTCTGCATGTAAATGTTTGTTTTAGCCTGCCTTTTCTGACAATATCAATTATATTATAACATATAATAAAAAAAAAAACAAATAATTATTTATGTTCTTAATAAAAAAACATCAGACACAATACAATATTTATGACCTAATTTAATAAATTTATATATAAAATATATTGCTTTTTTGGTCCAAATAAAATAACTAAGTACTACTATACTTCAGAACGCCAATATGCTGTTGTTCCGTAAAGGTTTATTGAAGTCTGGGAACGTAATGTAATAAGCTTAGGTGATGCAAACTATGAACAACCACTTCTATGTTATTTAAAGTTTCCTTATATGAAATATCTTCTGCAAGTTAAAATATTTGTAACCAGCTAAGCGCCCGTGAATTTGTATACATTTTGCATATTAAATAAAAAAGAAATAGAATATTACTTTATAATATAATTCGGTTGAAACACAAACATTTTAGATCTTCGATTTTTAAACGTCAACAGAAATCGCTCATCATCCTTATTAAGTTTTGCTAAGACATAGTTTCACAGATTAGCTGATCCCTTACGGATCTACACCAAATGACGCCAGATGTTCCGGATTTTCAAATTTTTATATCTCAACAGTAATTTGTAAAGCATGTACAAACAGACAAACTTGCAAATATATAGACATTTTTTTTTTCAAATCTTTCGTCTCTTACCGTTTCCTTACAATTTTTATCCTATTTTTTATATTAAAAAATATTTAATATTCATATTGACAGTTTTCTTACTGTTTCCTTTATTTATATATATTTTTAGTGAATTCCATTTTGTGGCGAAGCGAAAGGTTTTATTTCTTTGTATCAAAGGCAATAATATATTAATGTTACAAAATAATAATAATATTAATAATCAGCTTCACGCTGTATGGCAGGGTAGACAGAGGGAACTTGGGAACCTAGTGTTAAGACACTCCGTTCTACTTCCATTGTCCACTTACCGTCCCATTTGAGGCATTGCGGGTTGAGTGGCGGAACTCAACGCCGCTTACATTAACTTTACTTACTTAATGTTACAAATGTTATAAATTTAAAAATGTTCCACTCTCACGCAACAACTACCGGACGGATTTTTATATAGCGTCTACAATCTATGTATAAATAAGATTGCGAAATATAAGCGGGCGAAGCCGCGAGTGATCGCTAGTAATGCTATAAAGCTATATAGAATGTTTGCTTGAATGCTTTAATTTCAGGAATTACTGGTTGTAAATGAAAAAAATATTAGTTGAATACTCCGTTATATAGGAAAGTCTATATGCATTTATTAGGGTAGGTACTAGCGAATTGTGCGTACGAGAAATATGAACTTGCTATCATCGTGTACCGTCACATTTCTGCTGAACCATATAGGCCAGAGCGTACGAAAAATATTTTCTTTTGTTGTAAAATATATTAAAAAATATATAAAAATAACGGTTAATTCTCAAATATGTACTAGTAACAATTTTAAAATTATTTCAATAGACAAGTTATAATTATGTTCCCATGTTTGTATATAAAATTGCTTACAATAACACAAATTGGTTTCACAAACAAAGAAATTGTTTATTTTATTGATGTCATTCAAAACGAATGATGCATGAAAGGAATATCTGTAACTACATTGTACTTAAATAATTTTCTTCTTCTTTAGGTCCTAGAAAACCGTGAGGTGTATTGGACCTCGAAACTACAAGCTGACATTTGAAGTAGCAAATTCTCTCTAATATTAAAGAAGACGTGCAAATTGAACGTAAGTACCGAAAAGCAGACATGTAGTAGCTAGAATAATGGGTATATATATATATATATATATATATATATATATATATATATATATATATATATATATATATATATATATATATATATATATATATATATATATAAATATATATTTATACATTTATTTATACATTATTTTTTTTTAGCTTCACGCTGTATCTCTCACAAGGCAGGCACAGGGAACCCGGGAACTAGTGTTAAGACACTCCGTTCCACTTCCGGAACTCAACGCCGTGCTTTGCCTAATTACCAGAGCGAAAAAATGAAACATTAAATGTTTAAATTGAAAATACTAAATAAATAAATAAATATTTCATTTCCTCGACTGGGGCTCAAACCCAGACTGTTACAGCCACACGCTTGCGTCGCTGCGCCACGACAGGCCTCAAAAAAATATTTAAGTTAAATATGTCGATGTATGTGAAAAAAAAACATTTTTAAATAGTTATTGCGCCGAATGTGCAGTATGATATATATAATAAATATAGACAAAAATGGTTGGTAATATTTTTGAGACAAGAAGTTACTTATATGTTCTTTTTTCTTTCTTTCTATGAGCTTCATGCTATATGCCGCACGTGGCAGGGTAGGCAAAGGGAACTTGAGAACCTAGTGTTAAGACACTCCGTTACGCTCACCACATTCAGCCGAAATTGAGACATTTCTATAAAGTGATGGAACTCAACGCCTTGAATCAAATGAAGAAAATATAAAATATTTAATTTGAAAATATTAAATATTTCATTTTTTCCAGTGGGGATCGAACCCACACGCTTCCGCCCCTGTGCCACGACAGGCCTTAAAGAACGCTCTAATCCCGTTGCACGTGTGCATATAATTACGTTCGTACGTTAGTATTAATCCTAGTCTTTGACTCAAGCATAATAACCTTTCCCTTTTGAAATCAATGTCCTACGATATGCATAGATAGAGAAAATACATTTTCAATATTTCCTTATATTTCTTAACAGTCCGTGCTGAAACCTTTCAACTGTTGAACATTTTAAGGATCTGCGGCTGTATTACTTCCTTTCTGCCTTGCTGGCCATTTCAGTTTCCTATAATACAGAACTCAAAAACTCAAAATAAAAGCTAATAAGAGTTGAAAACCTCCAAAATGACAAGTCTTGTAAATAAGCAATTTCTCCAAAGTAAAAGTAGACAACGGGTCTCCAGTCTTCCAAAGGCAAAGGAAAATTAGAATTTTTTTAATTAAACCTTTTCAAATGCGTGTTAAATGTTAATTTAGCACTCCGAGTACCGTTAAATGCTGTATTTATAAAAAAAAATTGTAAAATAAGAGTTTGCTATATTGTAGGTCTCACGTTATGTTTTAATAATGGTAACATAGACAAAACAAGTTATTAGTTAATACTTGAGGCCTGCTGCAGCGCATTGTCACAAGCGTACTACTATAATTGCGACTGATTGTGGATTCGGTCCCCACTCGAGAAAATAACATACAATACAATACACAATACAATATACTTTATTCCAGACCAAAACACATTAAATATACAAACTAAAAAAGAACAAAAATGTACAGCAAGGCGGCTTTATCGCTTGAAGCGATCTCTCCCAGGCAACCTTTGGTTAAAAGGAGTTGTATAAAAGATGGTAGGTCGTGCATTAAAAAATAAAACTATTCAATAAACATTAATTATAACATACGTAAATATATCAGGTTCATAAAAACCATCAAGTAAATACTAATTTAACAACATATATACATATAGACATACATACATACATACATACATAAATATATAGGTACTTGTATAAATATACATTTAAATACACATAATACATATATACATCAATCATCAATTAACAAGTAACAAGGTAAAGCGCGGCTTTCAGCTCCTCCACTCAACATGCAATACCACAAATTCGGCGGAAAGTGGAAAACGGAGACACTAGGTTCCTAAGTTTCCTCCGCCTACCCTGCCATGTGCAGGCTTTAGCATGAAGCTGAAAAAAAAACAACTTTAATACTTAAAGAGGCAGAATTTATTATAATTTATATTTTATTTAATATTTCTTAATGATCTCAAACCTTTGTTTAATAAATAATGCAATGCAATTTAAAAAACGACAATCTCTATAGATATTCTATTGCGTGACTTTAAAAAAATATCTACATAAATAATAATCTGTTAGAAAAATATGTATACCTGTAAAATAATTAGGACGTGATGCCATTTCTACCATCAAACTAGATCAAGAACAAGAAAAGAACATATGGCATAAAGTGTGGAGTAGCCATTTTCGTTTACTTTCATTTAGCACACACGACTCGTTGGATTTCTGTTCATCGGATCTGGTCTGATAAAAGTGATTTTTTGTTATTGATAGGGGTAGGATTAACCAATTTTTTATATTTTGAAGCCTGTCGTAGCGCTGGGGCGCGATATGTTGTGGGTTCGATCCCCATTCGAGAAAATGAAATATTTATTTAATATTTTCAATTTAAATATTTAATTTCGCTGTAGTAAGAAGGCAAAGCGCGGCGTTGAGCTTAGCCACTAAACACGCAATGCCTCAGGCACGGCAGAAAATGAGGTACGAAACGGAGTGTTTTAACACTAAACTTATAAATAAATAGATTCCCAAGTTTCCTCTGCCTACCCTGCCATCTTGATACAGCGTGAACCTAAGAAGGGTAGTTTTTATAATAATATTGTAATGTTGTAGTTTTTTAATAATTTTCTCTCTACCTATTGATCAAGTAGTTACATTTTGTGCTAGTACAATAAAAAAAACTTCTACCGAAAATAGTAGTAGTGATATATAATTTACAAAAGAAACAAGAGTATCTTGTATAAAATATAAATCGGCTTAAAAATGTTTATGATAAATTAATTTATTATTATAACTCATATTAATTAACATAAGACGTTTGTTGATTTGATGAAATACCGAAAGTGTCCCGCCAGGTGTACTAAATTTTAAATTTCAGTAACAAGACAAAGCGCAGCGTTGAGCTCCGCAACTCAACATGCGATGTCTCGAAAATTGTCCAGTGAGTGCGGAACGATAGTATCTTAATTTATATTAAAGGTGCAGTAATACAGGCAAAGGGGACCCATAAGGGGACCCTTATGGGTCCCCTTTGCCTGTATTACTGCACCTTTAAGAATATAACCACAGTTACAAGAATTAGAGCTAACTATTCTCACGTGTATGAGACAAATCACGTGTTGTATATTAGAAACAGGTACTTCTAAGTAATGACCGCAAAATAAACGATGTCTTGATAGATTGATAACAGACTGCCACCCGAGTGTTAATGACTAACCTTAACCCAAATGTCCTATAACAGTGAATGAATAACTAGACAAATAAATAAATAAAAACTTTATAAATAAAAAAATTATAAATAAAAACTTTATAAATAAAAACTTTATAAATAAATACTTTACATATAAATACTTTACAACTAGAAACTTTACATATAAACACTTTACAAATAAAAACTTTAGGAATAAACATATTTTTGACAGTAGGTACGCGATATTTGTGGATTGATCTCCGGTTGAGTTACATCACATATTTAAGCAGCCTCTCCCTTTTTCCTATATTAGCCTAGGTAGAAGGAACCTAATGTTACCCTGTTCCCTAACCAAGATAAGTTTCGAGATGTTGAGTTGCGGAGCTCAACGCCGTTGATTATCTAATGGAGCACGTAATGAAAATAATTAAAATGTAATCATTTCCTATAGCATCGAACTTGTTGCCATCGTGCTTACAATCAGGTGCTGTCCTATTGATTCACAGCGTCCTCTTTTCAGTAATGAAAATGATTACTTGACTTGGTTTTCATATTGAGTGCTAGTATCTCTAAAATACTTTCCGCCAGCTGAAGGTGGACTGAGTGTTTCATCACTACCTTCTCTATCTGTATTTGTAAGAAATAAGACATGATAAGGAAAACAAAGTGAAACATAATTTAAGATTCATGATCTATTCTTAGTGCACTTATAAACAGGATACAGTTGCAATTTGCAGAGGATGTGATTGATTTGTTGACACGGTTAAGTGGTGAACCTTGACACTGACCTTGCGTAATAGAAAACTCTAAATTATTATAAAAAAAAATATTGTTATTGTCAAATAACTAAGTTTTTAATTATAAACAAGCCACCCGCCCGCGGCTTCGCCCGCTTGAATCTCCCTGTTTTATTAACTAATCTCAATTACTTTCGTGTTCTATTAATATTAATACTTTATTTTAAAGTGACATAACTATTTATGTTGAAGAAAAATTGCCAATAGTGAAAGTTGCATTTAAATCTGGTTAGCTATTTCTGAGATTAGCGCGTACAAACAGACAAAAATCACTATTTTTTGTCCTTTTACATTAATAAACGTCCTCTATAAGACTTTCTTAAACATATCGTCCGTGTAGATTTATTATAGGTATAAATATTTAAAGATATTGAAGATTATATTTTTGGTTGCAATAACATTAGTAAATAGTTGAACGTTTAAAAATTCTAACTTCTTATTTTAATTAAAATATTCGAATTAGAATTTTTAGTTAGCGATAACTATATTATAACAGCCCAAGAGAAAACAAAAGATAGAAAGGCAGACAACGTCGTCGATGGTAGGACGATCTTAGAAGAATAGCGATCACTACTTGGATCAGACATGTACACAACCGCTCTCTGTGGCAAACTCTTGGGAAATATGCTGGAAAGCAAAACTATCTTAATGATGGTGTAAGATAATAATTAAAAAAACAAAAAAATGGATGTATAGGTAGATTAAGATATGTACTCTTTACGATCGTAAATAAAAGGCTATTATTATTATATTATAATTGTTGAGATCTTAAATCACACTGTGATTATGACAACATTGCGTGTTGGCACTGAGCCCGAGGAATAAATTACAGTCATTATATCATAGAATCTGATATCAATGAATGCAATAAATAGGTACACTTAGTTAAATACAAGCCACCCACCCGCGGCTTCGCCAGCTTGGATTACAGTATTTTATTTACTTATTTCAACTACTTTCATTTTTCAATAACATTTACAATTTTAAGACAATATGTGTACATTGAAAAATAAAATTTCAGCTAAATGAATAAAAATTTTGTAGCAATTTTGTCGAACTTAATATTTTAAATCGATGTATTTTTTTTATTTTTTTATTCGCTTTAAGTATAACAAAGACTGACTGAATGTGGAAGGGAAGTTGCTTTTATTTATCTATATATTTTATATATCTATATTCGCGTTAATCTAATATATATATATATATATATATATATATATATATATATATATATATATATATATATATATATATATATATATATATATATATATATATATATATATATATCTTTTTTTTATTTTATAAAAAAAATATGTTACGATGCGATGTAGCCTTATATAATATTAGTAGACTCAATAACAGCATGCTTGCCATGGGGCAGGCGCACAAGTGTGATTGTAAACGCGATATGTTGTGTTTTTCCATTGAGAAAACGATATATTAAATGATTTCATTTTCTCACTCACACGCCACTTGGTAAAGTGACGTGTTGAGGTCCGCCACTCAAGATTTCGGCGGAAAATTAGGTGCTGAAATGAATTTATGAAAATTAAGTACCTTCTAATACCAAACTAACTAACTATTTTCTTCTAATCTGTTTCACATTTGCTTTTCAATAAGATTTTATTGTCGTATTTCCAGCTTGAAGTTAATGTCATTTCTATGAAATGAAAAGACAGATGACAGCTAGTAAGTTTTTTTTAATTTATTGATGGTTTTATCTCCATTTTTGGCTTAAGTTCGAGACGTTAGTTGTGAATGTTGCATGGTGGAAAATAACGCTGCGTTTTGGTAACGAACTGACTGCTTCTACTTCTACGTCTCTCTACCACTGGACCACGATATGCCTCGACCAAATCGTATATTTGACATCTTTTTGTTATAAAATATTCCATTTAGCACAGACAAATACAATAAAAACATAAAAACAAGAATATCACACAAATTAGATAAAAGATTTTTCCATTGATATTTCGTAATGCATATGTTTGAATTTGAAATTAAAGTGTGATAAGATTTGTTAGAAAATAAAATTCGTTAAGCATTGCTTTAATAATATGTAAATAAAAAGATATTTTTTTATTTCATTCATATTGATAATTTCTGAAGTGGATTTTAGCAGGTTGTCGTAAAAATGTTTAATATTTTCAATTCCCCGCTCTAATAGACGTTAGCGGCGTTGAGTTCCGCACGTGGGGAATGCAGTCAAAAGGCAGTTTAAAGTTTAAATAATTAAATAACAACTTGAGAGTGTAAAATCTGGCAACATTTTTGCTGAGTTATATTTTCTCTATATTCTATGAGAGATTTCTATATTATTGGTATCAAAAATAGAAGTTTATAGCGAGGCTATATTATATTAACTTTTATAAATGATAATAGAACGGTCAACGGCCTTTACTTAGTTAAGTCCAACGTCTTGAGGTTTCATTGCTTGAACAAAGATACTGTTTTCCTCATTTGCTATGTGAAACTCGATCTTCCAGTATACCTTGATTATATCAATAAAAAAAAGTTTATACAATGGATTATTTTTATGTATATTAGTGTTAAGACACTCCATTTCTTTTTACACTTTCCGTCAAATTTTAATCACTGTGTTTTGAGTGGCAGAAAGAACTAAGTGTCACGCTTTGAATTATTACCAGAGCAAAGAAATATTATTAATGTTATTAGAAAATATTTCATTTCCTCAAGACGGGATCGAACCTGTGGCTTTAATAGGCACGCTTGGGCATCTGAGCCGCGACAGTTATATACAAAGTATAACAAGGCCGACAGTATTGCGTTTAAACGCCATGTAGCGTAAGAAATAATACACGTTACAAATTCTTAGAACAAATTAAAGGCACTGACCTTAATATATATATTTTTATATTCGTAATTATTTCCTTATAATATCGATTACTGGTAACCATTACGATCAACATATATTTTTTTTAATCCAACCAATAGTTTCAGAGATTAGCGCATTCATACAAACAAGCTCTGGCTATGTAAAAGGTATTTAGGTAGACTTATTTACCTCATAGTCTATCTTCGACTTAAACCTGTTTTTTTGATGTAAATGATATTTTTACCTTCAGACGCTTATTATTATGTTAGCGACGGATATTTCTATGGTTATTATATATATATATATATATATATATATATATATATATATATATATATATATATATATATATATATATATATATATATATATATATATATATATATATATAATATTTAACATGAAAAAAAATATTTTGTTAGCTATTAAAAATATATTGATAGTATTTCTTTAACCAAACTCTACAGAAACGTGGCCAATACCATTATTGATCTTTATTTATTTTTTATACCTTCACCCTATATCCCGCACAAGGCAGGGTAGGCAGAGGGAACCTAGGAACCTAATTTAACCTTCTGTTCCCATTAATACACTACCGTTCAGCTAAATTTGAGGTATTGCGTGTTCAGTACCGGAACTTAATGCCACGCTTTGCCTCGTTACCAATTGTTCTCGCACCGTACCGTCACCATCTACTTGGCAGAGTTATAAATAAGAATCATTGTTTATATTAAGTTATTTGTAAGCTACTATTTGTACTGATAGGTCATAGTGATAAAATAAAGTTTTTCTCAAAAGACTTTCCTCTGGACGTCTCACTTAATTCTCGTTTTGAAGATTTTTTTTGTTAATTTTAGTTTTTGCAGCAGCATATTGCTGCTTATAGTAAACCTGGTGAATAACCTTGTGTAACTGCAAGTAAGTACTTGTCTTGTGTAATTTGATACGCAACTAATAACTAGCTGATCATAAAAATGCCAGTTCTTAGTTTACTTTTATTCTATTCATACTAAGTTTTTATTGTTTTTAGGTCATCTATATGAAAACCAGTATTATTTATCTCTACCAAGATAACAAATGTAAAGAGATCGTTAGTTTAAGCGCTCTAATCTCAGGAAGTACCTACTGGGTAAATTTATATATATATATATATATATATATATATATATATATATATATATATATATATATATATATATATATATATATATATATATATATATATATATATATACTTTAGTTGAAATTTAACTTTTTAATGTCTATAGAATTCAAAAGTAAAATTCACTAAACTTTTAACCACGTAAAAGTGATAGTGTTATGAGAAAAGGAAAAGTAATAGAGATGAGTAAGGTCGCTAGTATTTGATATTATAATTTCTTTGTTTTGGTGAAGATGTACAGCGCGGTGCTAATCTCCGCCACTCAACACGGAATGAGCCTCAAGAATTTGGCAGAAAATGAGAAACGAAAGTGTCTTATTGGGGAACGGAGTGTCTTGACACTAGGTTTACAGTTTTATTCTGCCTACTGAAAATATAGTAGGTATATGTATATATATAACATGACTTAAAGTCTATATATATATATATATATATATATATATATATATATATATATATATATATATATATATATATATATAAAATGTTATAAAATATATATATATATATATATATATATATATATATATATATATATATATATATATATATATATATATATATATACGCTACTCACGTAGGAGGTATAGTACAGTGTGTGCACCTGATTGTAATCTCGATGTCCATGAGTTCGATTACTCAAAGAGAAATAAAATGTTTTTTTTTTAGTTAAAAGTTCTATAATTTATATTACCTATAAATTATTATTGTTCATACTAATGCAATTATTACTGATAAAAAAATATTATTTTTATATAATATTTCGTTATTTTAATTTCTTCAATCTGGTAAAACGTGGCGTTGAATTACACCACTCAACGCATTTCTGTGGAAAATGGAGAACGGAGTGTCTTGACACTAGATTCTCTGTCTACCTTTCTTACTTCCAAATATTGTCTTGTTAAAATTAATAATCAATTGAACATTAAAGTAACTTTAAATATTTACACAAGCTTTGTTTATACAGTTTTTGTATGTATTATATTGATATAGAAAAATCTTACAAAGAATACGTATTGCTGGAAATGTTGTTCAAAAAAATACTAAAAACCACAATGTAATTTTAATCAAGGCATCGATAAGTCGTAACGGCTTCATAGTGAAGTACTGTGACTATTTTGTGTCTAAAAACCGATCTTTGTGTCTATCTATATATCACATATTCTGTGGTATATAAAAAATCTTACAGACTACGTTTGTTTAATTAAACTATTCATTTTCTGTTTATGTTTTCTTAATTCATTAAGTGTCATCTTGGGAACATTCTTAACATTAGGTTCCCAAATTCTCTCTGCATACTCTGCCATGTACGTAATCCAGTGGATATATAAGTAAAAGGAGCCTATATTAAGACTTACCGTTTTCTACACCCCACACAATTTAGTGAGACAATGCACAATGAGTGGCGGAGCTCAACGCCGCACTTTGCCTGAACATGTTTCACTGTGGTATGCGACATGGTGGCTTTTTTTTTATTTAAAAATATTTTTTGTTCTAATAACCCTATCTACATTTAATTAAGTGTGCATATTGTTTATTGCAACTGTGGTTTAAGTTATGTGTATAATGTCACGCTTGAGAAATTTAATTGCAACGATATTATAGTTCTACATTATTGATAGTATTGGAATGTTGCAATCGTGATTTACTCGTGACTTACTATAGATTTATGTTTTTGCAATATTTTTGGAGTTGTCAGGTAGGATAGATCTGTTTTTTTTTATCCTGTCATCTATATTATAGGAATTATGATTGTGGTAACCTACAGGTTCTGGGTTCGATTCCCAGTCGAGGAAATGAAATATTTAATATTTTCAATTCAAATATGTGTGAGTTCCTCCACTCAACACGTAATGTCTTAAATTCAGTGGAAAGTGGGGAACGGAAGTGGAACGGTATGTCTTAACACTAGGTTCCCGGGTTCCCTTTGCCTACCAGGCAGGGTGTGTGTGCAGGTGTGTGAAGCTAAAAAAAAATATCCTATCCTTAAAATTTTAAGTATATACATATTTAAATGTTTACCAGATCATTGCCACGTCGTTAACCAGATATTATAATCCTTAGATATACTTTCCTGGGATTTGAATTATATACCATTGAAGAACAATTAAGATATATCTCAGAGCAACAGAACAGACTGAATATAATCAATTTAACACCCAAATTGTGATTCAGACATTCCAAAAACAGTTCTAAAACATTTAATTTACATGAGAACGGAGTTAACTAAAGGAAACATCCACTTACTACGCCCAGCCGCGTATTGTAATGAGCTAATGTCGTCGTTTACCACATATTATATGGACATTGGCAAATTATCCGCCGTCTGGATCCGAATTACCTTCGATGGCTTTGTAAACGATTGTTACATGGAAATTATTTAATTTTCTAATTGTTCAATGCTTGTATACATAGTACCTATAGCTCTCTTTTTGAAGTTTTCCATTCGAACCAGACAGTAGTTACTAATATTGTGGAGTTCAATCAAACAAAGCCTTATCTACCACTTCACATATATTGTTATGTAGTCGTTAAATAGAGATGTTCAACCGGCAATATTTCAAAAAAGAATGAAAATTAGAATATAATAACATATTTTTTGAGGCCCATCGTGACGCAGGGGCACAAGTTTTGACTGTGACTGTGATATGCAGAGTCAGTTTAGCTGATCGATCGTCGAGCGAATGAGTGAAGAGAGAATGACAAAAAAGATCTATGAAGGAAAAGTGAGTGGTAAGAGACGGAGGGGGAGATCTCGATTGACCTTCGAAAACACAGTAACTACGATACTGGAGGAAGGTCGCGTGAAAAGCATGAGGACCCCCCGGAGGGCATGTATGAAGAGGTTGATGATAGTGGACGAGGCGAAAGAGGTATGTCGAGACCGTAGAGTTTGGCACTCCGTTCTCTCTGCCTACAACGCTAGTGATATAGCGTGAAGCTAAGTAATATTTTAATTTCTCCGTTCTGGTAACCGTTCTGGTAATGGTAGCGTTGAGTTCCTCTACTAAACACGCAACGCCTCAAATTCGGCGGGAATGAAACGGAGTGTCTTAACACTAGGTTCCCAAATTCTCTCTGCCTACCTTGCTATGTGCAGGATACAGTGCAAAGTTAAAAACAATACAAATACCAAGTATAGTTTAACTATACTTACATCTTATATAAAAGACAAATAAGTTTAATATATATATATATTTTTTTAGCTTCACGCTGTATCCCGCACGAGGTAGGGTAGGCAGAGGGAACCCGGGAACCTAATGTTAAGACACTCCGTTCTACATTCGTTGCCCACCTTACGCCGAATTTTAGGCATTGCGTGTTGAGTGGCCTAACTCAACGCCGCGCTTTACCTTATTACCAGAGCGACGAAATCAAACATTAAATATTTAAATTGAAAATATTTAATGTTCTCAAGTGGTGATCGAACCGAGACCTATCGGTTACAGTCACACGTTTGTGCTACTGCGCCACGACAGGCCTCAGTTTAATATATGAACATAATATATTTGTTTGTATACAGTGAATCTATTATTTAAGTAACGAGAAACAATTTACATAAGTATATACTTAATAAGGATAATGGTAAATAAATTTTATATTATATATTGATATTTAATGGTTGAGCTGCGAAATTATACGGTTTCCGTTTCCCGTCCATTGTTCTGCCACCATTTTACAATTTGCACAAACACGCTAACAGGCATGTATCTATTCATAATTTGGTAAAATAAAAAATAGCTGTGTGACGCCATCATAGCGTAGTTCTGAATGTATGTTATAGTTTCAAATTCTACAAAAACATACATATTAATTATCAATTTTATAAAGTCTTTTTAGTATGTCTTTGATTAGATGAAAAGTTCAGAGGAGAGTTTTATTTCTCCGCTTTGGCATGTGTGAAGATGTGATAAAAAAATAATATATTATTGTTTCTAACACGATTTACTTATGTATTTTATTTATTATCATTATCGGCTTCACGCTGTATCCAGCACATGGTAGGGTAGGCAGAGGGAACTTGGGAACCTAGTGTTAACACTCCTTAACGTATATATATATATATATATATATATATATATATATATATATATATATATATATATATATATATATATATATATATATATATATATATATATATATATAGTGTATACCAGAATACACTTATGCAAGTTGCACATGCGATTATATATTTAATTAAAACATGTAAGTTACATATAATTAATTAACACTCTGCTAACCAACTCGAGCATGCACTTGAGGAGATGAACAAAGTTACAAAGATCAACGAAGTCAGATTTCCAATAAAATAGATATAGCACTATACAACCAGTTGGTGATTAGCTATCGGATGGTTTGGCTGGACAGTACTCATCTTTTATAATTGTTTTAATTTTGTACTTTAACAAGTAGAAATAAGAAAATTGGGAAAATTAAATAGTAAAAATATGTTTTAATAATCTTAAAATATGTGTTGATAATCGTGTTACGATATAACTTGGAAACGTACATAACATCTATTTATTAAGTAAAAGGTGCGCTACATGAATGTAGTAGAAGAGTCTGCTACGAATCTTTTAATAATAATGTTATATTTCCTAAATGTGACTAAGAAAAAGAATCAGAAAATTTTATTTTTATTATTTTAAAATATTAATATAATTAATAAAATAATAATATATTTATTAAAATTATTACTGCTACCAACGATTTTAATTATAGATTAATTGTTTCAGGAAAAATATGAAAACTAAAGAGAAAATGGATATCAGCCACATCAGTGGAAATAACGTTTCAATAAACGACAGGTAAGTCTATAGGTATTTATGACATATCAGACAGTTGTAATATTTTTTTTGTTTAACTCATCTGATTTCTGGATTTTGTTAAATAAGCAAAAATAGATTAAATACATTAAAAGGTTATGCCTTTCTTTTTTGGTACAATTTGGACTTTAAAGAAGGAGAGTATATTACACAGTGATGGAAAAAACATCTAACTGAAATATAGTGGAAATTAACCGGTAACCATCGTAGTTAAAAAAATAAATACATTATATATATATATATATATATATATATATATATATATATATATATATATATATATATATATATATATATATATATATATATATATATATATATATATATATATATATTATATATATAT
>DWMZ01000371.1:0-24182 GCA_018249855.1 Eueides tales michaeli | reverse complement strand
ATAAAGTTTCAGAATTATAATATTTGTAGGACATCTGAACAATAATTTATTAGCAAAATTAAACTGTTTTTATTTCCATAATAAATTTCCCTATTATATTCATTAAAAATAAATACTTTTTCTAGAGTTAATATGGCAATTAATATGGCGACGGAAAGCAATAAAAATGTAATTAAGCGAACCATCTCGATGTGAGCAACGTGAACTAATGTTAATTAATTAAGATTTTATGAGACATTACTAATTACACTTCAATGACAATTTTTATTACACTTTACGCAGTAATTAGGTGCTCGTGGAAAAATGAAAATTTATTGTAAGTATGATATATTACTTTCGTATATTTTCAAATATAACAGACTAAAATATGTGATATATTAGAAGTAACGATGAATTTAGTTGTAATAAAATTAATATTATATAAGGTCTGTCGTGGCGCAGGTAATAAATGAAATATTTCATATTCTGGAAATATTAAATATTTTATTTCCTGTAGTAAAAAGTGGGAAATTAAAGTGTCTTAAATAGAATATAAACACTATGCTTTTATGTTCCCTCTGCCTATTCTGTTATTTACACGAAAAATATAATTTATAATATAATGATGCCACCACAGAACAGTGTCATGGCATGAGAATATAAATGCAAGAGATTTAGGTTCAATTGCCATTCAAACAACACAAAATTTAGCGCCTCCCAAACAACACAAAATTTAGCGCTTCGTCCACAAACAGAGCGAGGAAAAGATGTACAATATTTTCTAAGTGGGAAACGAACTCACACTTTTAGTAAGACACTGACACTGAAATACGACTAGTTCAATAGATATATTAAAAAAAACCTATATTTACAGTTATCCTAATGATACTATTGGGATTATTATTGCACGAACTAACCTCAAGAACTACCAAAAAATGGTCGACCAGGAAACCAATCGTTCACTATCTACCACCTCTAAACAGAACAGTGCCGTGTATCGAATGTCCAAATGTTTACTTCCCAGTTTGCACTACAACTAATGAAACATTCCTAAATATATGCCAAATGAAATGCCAAAGGAGACACTTGGAAGTGGCGAGGCGTGGTATTTGCATAGATTTTTAAATAAAAAAGGGAATGTAAAAAAACTGTTGTTATATTTTTTTGGCCTAAGTAAAACAGATTAGTATAAAAAGAGTTACTAATTCTGTTCAAATAAAAATATTATTTGTTCATATCATAAATATAACTTTGGTCCTAAATTGACCAGAATGCTTAAATGATCAAAATGGCTATGTTTAATTTTTAATGTAAAATATAGTATGTTATTATTTTTTAAATGAAACTCTTTTAAACCCGCTACTGACAATACTACAAAGTGATCGAAACGTCGGGGATAATATACATCATTAAAAGAGTTTCATTTAAAATGTCTAATAATCGGAAAAATCTTAGATGCTATTAAGTTAATACTTGATTGTTAATAATAATAATATTGAAAATGACTTATCTATTCTACGAATAATAAGGAAAAATATATTTTATTTAAGAACCACCATATCGTTTTAATAAATCAGTATCTACTATGCCTACTTTATTTACAATTTTTTTTGATGAAACAGACGGACAATTGTGAAGAATCTATAAAGCTTCCTATTTTGGTCATTCATCCATGAAGTTCTTGTTTTAAATGTTCGTTCATGTAATATATGAAAATAATTTAGAATATATTCTGCATTATAAATAATGCAAATTTGACAAGAATCTCGGAAAGTGGGGAACGAAAGTCTACCATCTTTTGTAACTAAAATTAAATTTGAGTCAAAAACAATATTATATTTAATATTTTCAAATATTCAAATATAATCTTAAATCAATATGTGTATAACAAAACATGTATATGTAATATACATTAGTATATACATAAATTTCATCATTTAAATGTATGAAAAACTAATTCAACAAGGTCAGTTGTGGCAGCCATTTAGAAACCTAGATAATCTAAGTTATACGACCAAAGTCTATTTCCAAGTCGCTGAAGTTGATGATATCAGTAGAAGTCATAAAGATTTTATAGACATTTATATATACATAATATGTACTTATAATATGATTAAGATAAGTATGTTTTTGAGTATTATGCTGTATCCTGCATATGCCAAAGTAGGCAGAAGGAACTTAGGAACCTAGTGTTAAGACACTCCCTTTCGTTTTCGACTTTCCGCTGAAATGAGGCTTTGAGCGTGTAGATTAACGGAAATCAATGTCACGTTTTGCCTTGTTACCAGAGCGAATAAATAAAAAAGATAAATATTTTTGAGATAACAAATAACATTTTTTTACTTTCAAGTACATTATTTGTACATTACTTTGTAAAAATATCATACTAAACGAAAAAAGCCCTTAATTAGATTACAAGTTACATGAAAAAATTGTTAAGTACGAGTCGTATATACAAACTGAGGGATCTGTCGAGGGAGTGGCGAGCTGAGTTAAACCTTTTCCCATTCATGATTATATTTCCGAAAAATATCTTCTATATATTCTTTTAAATTTTTGTGGAAATAAATGATTATTGTTACTATTATTATTGTTATTATTAATTACAATATTTTAAATGAAAGATTTTTTTAACGGATTAGTCGCGTTTATTGAGTATTAAGCATTTTTGGAAACCCGACGTTTCGAACACTTTACAGTGGTCACGGACTACTGTAAAGTGTTCGAAATCTGCTTAAAATTCTTTCATTTAAAATGTGTAACAATCGCTAAAATCAAAGATACAATTACAATATTTATAAAAAATTACAAAAATAAACATATATAAATTGATAAACCTAAATATGCTGACGTATAGTTTTATTTTGTAAAATAAAAGCTGCTAGTATATTTTTTTAAGCACATTTTATTTCTCTCTCAGCTTCATGTTGAATTCCGCACATGACAGTGCAGAGCAGAGCACTTAGGAGTTAAAAGACTCTGTTCCTCACTCTCCGCGGAATTTGAAGCATTGCGTGTTGAGTGGCGAAACTTTTGGCCGCGTTTTGCGTTATCGCCAAAACGGAGAAATTAAAATATTAATCATTTTATTTGAAATATTAAATATTTCATTTCCTCGAGTTGGGTTCGGACCCACAAGCAGTCCTTTACAGTCACACTTGTGTCCCTGCACCATGACAGGCCTCACATTAAATACATTTTATCTGCCCCGTAATTTAACAGTCATAAAAAGTTAAACACTAAAATACCTATCAATATAATAGCAAACTAAATTTATTCACAAACAAAAGGCCATAAGGTTCAGATTCCAACAAAAGACCAATCGCTTCAATATTTTTGCAACTAACTACGTTCTTTCGCAATTCACTACGAAGTTATTAAGCGCTCATTCAGCTGATATCACTGGAACAGCAATAATCCCCCGCTTGTGAGTTGAATCCCACCACATTTAATTATACCGACACGGGACACAGGCGTATTATAATAAAGCAAATCCACCGTTGACTTAGCTTGGTACGTGTTATAGGAGACTGATGATTAATAGATTCTGTGAAAGCGCGATAATTGTTGGTTTTTTTTTTGTATTTTGGGCGATTAACTTAACCTAAATTAGCTGCATGCTATATCCCTAGCGGGGTAAGCATAGAGAACGGAGCGCCAAACGCTACGGAATCGGCATACCTCTTTCGCCTCGTCCACTGTCATTAACTTCTTCATAGATGCCCTCCGGGGGGTCTTCATGCTTTTTACGTTTATTATTATATTTTGGGCGATGATTATATTATATTATTTTCTAGCCCTGGTTAACAATAGTAGGAGAATTCACTAGGGCACTAACAAATTAATGTTGGAGTTACTGTCTATATATAGTTTTTTTTAGCTCAAGTTCACGCATATTGCAAGGTACAGAGAACCTGGGAATCTAGTGTTAAAGCACTCGGTTCGGTTTCCCACTTTCCGCCAAATTTCAGGCATTGACTGTTGAGTGGCGGAACTCAAAGTTGTGCCTTGCCTTGCGACCAAAGCGAAAAAATGAAAATATAAAATATTTCATTTGAAAACATAAAATATTTGATCTCTTCAAATGGGTTGTTACTTTTAAAGTCCTTCTTTGCAAGAAGCTTGTATCCCTGCACGATAGGTCTAAATGTTATACAGTATTGTTTATTTATAAAATCAATCAAGTAAAAATTAGTTACTTTTACGAGTAAACGTTTTTTATAGTGTAATTAAACATATAACATTTAATTACATAAAGTTTGATTTTTAAGATTTCAGTTAAGCAAATATTTAAAATATTTCAATTATTTATTATTTCTAACAGTTATAAATGTTAGATATCAATAAATTAAAAGAAGAAACGATAAAGTAAAAGCAGGTATGATGGAGGGCAGTCGTATAACTGTCAGACCAAGCCATAGCCAAAACTGCCCGTCCAATGCCCGTGCGGCCTTGTATAACATTGTTAACAAATAATTTGTAAGGTAGAATTTAAAGGGAACTCGCACGACGTACCTAAATACATATATTTTTAAACAATAATTTCTCTTATGACTTGCGCTACACTTCCACTCACAGTCGGTTTTGTGAACACAATGGTAAAGTAATTTCGTCTATATTTAATATATTTATGTTTGCGTGTACACTCTTTATTATAAAGGAATTGTTATAATAATCACATACAAACCTAGCTAATTTATACCAGACTAATATATATCAGTAAGAGGAAAAAGTTACATATTTTAGTTACTAAATGTATTTTAACGCTGACATCTTGCTTTTGCGTTATCTTTCTCTAATGCTGCTTTCTATCTCGAATCTAGGGCTTGAAGAATAACTTATGAAGGTACATTTCTTCGTGAGCATCGAACTAACAACAAAATATATGCGAATATTTTATATTGAATCTTTATTTTTTATTCAAAATAGCTCGTGCTGATCTGACACACTCAAAACGCTGCAAATGAAATAATAAATGAATAATATAAAGTAAAGAAATATACAAAAGTACATATATTCATCTGGAGGACTGGTATGGCGCAGGATCAGAAGTGTATGACTGTAAACGACAGACTGTGGATTCCTACTTAAAGAAAACAATAAATAGTTATAATTTTCATATTTCTGTTTTTTTCCTTTTTTCTAAGCTTTAAGCTGTATGCCGTACATATCAAGGTAGGGTAGATATTAATAGTTTTATATCCTCGAGTGGGGATCGAACCCACAAACTGTCACGTTTACATTCGCAGACGGACTTCGTAATTACAATTATATAATAACCGACTGCGATTTGTACGACGCTCATTGGGCAAGTTCTCCACTCCACACTTCAGTTAGGTTAAGACATTACCGGAAGCGGATGCGTAAAGGTTAAAATAATTATGATACAATTAACAATACACCATTTACCTTATTCCAATTATTGTTAAATATATGAAAATCATAATGGATATTATCAAAATACATTTCTACATATAGAACTTTACCAAAACAAAACTTGCTATGGAAGCAGCCACCGAAACCTATGTAGTAAAACGCATAGTACGTTGCAACTGAGTTTCACCGCAGCGTGGTTAGCGTCTATTTTAACTAAAGTTAACTAAGTATAATATAATTCATCGGAATTACTAATATACACATGAACTGTAGTTTGCTGGTAGTTTATTACTGAGCACTAATTAGTGGTAAATTATAGTTGAATTTAGTGTATGATAAGATTGCTAGTAATGTAGTGAACCTAGATGGTTGAATTTTCATTTACATTTATCAATTACAGGATTTATGCGACATATATAGAAGATATATACGCATAGTGAATCCACGACATTCCGTTGTCTACTTCTCGCTTTAATTCGAAAAATTTAATGTCTAATGTCATCAAAACATGGCGTTCAAATCCGTCATTAAGACGGATTTGAACGCCATGTTTTGTTTCACCAGAGAGGGTATATGATATAATATATGATCATCTCTTTAAGGTTAAACTCACAACTATTACATTCGCAATCAGATAATATATATAAGAAAAAAGCTTTAAACATTTCCAACTCAAATTTATTTTACAAATTGAAAAATCATAAGTCTGAATGGTTTCCACGTTTTTTTCTTGCAAAAAGAATTGAGATTTTTTTAATATCATGTAGTGTAAGGTATAAAGAATATGTTGAGATATTCCATTCGTCACCTTACGCCTAATTTCAGAGACGTAGTAACGTAAGATATTGAGTAACGTAAATCAATGGAAAACGAAGATAAAGTCCCGTAACAAAATCATGTTATTGATAATAAAAATGGGTGATTAACCAATTCTTATTACAAATAATTTACAAAATAAAATGAACCTATAATCATCACGTAAATAATTAAAATATCTTAAAAACAAAAAAACACACCATTTTTACAGTGTTATTCCACAAGGAAAGACAAATATTTATTTAGAAAACATCTAAACGTACGAATGTAGCGGTTTTTTGAACTAATACATTTTCAATAGAAACCTTTCTCTATTATTCCATTAGCGCACTTACCTTGCCTGGCAAATTGAGTCTGTTGAATCTAATTTAGTCTAGAAATAACATTTGATTGTTGCAGTTCGAAACAATTACATTCAGTATGTATGTTGTTATTTCCAAGTCGTGGTGGCGTAGCAGCACAGTGATTTACTATTATCGTGCAGCGAGTTCAGGATCCCACTCGGGGAATTAAGAAAATCTTGTTTTAGTAAAGAGGTAAAATGTGATGTTGAGTTCTGCCACTCCACACATAATGATTCGAAAACTAAGTGGAAGTAGAATTTCCCTTTTCCATATACTACATGTAGTATATTTACAGCGTGAAACTAAAATAAATGTATGATAATTTATTTTTTAGCATAACTCTTTATTTGGAATATAGCGGGATTGGCAGAGGGAACCTAGTGTAGAAGTAAGATATCCATTGCCTTCTTTCTTAACGTTAAAAAAAGTAATTCAACAGTAAATATTAAATTTATTTATCTTTATGTGATATCTAAAATTTGTAAAGCTGTAAAGGGTGCATTAACTCGTAGCTTTTCCTAGATCATTGTGTTTCATGACAAATAGTTAACAGAATACTGTGCTATACTAAAAGGATTAATTCTTTTATGAAGTCTAAACACGGTAACAATGATTATATTTATTTTGTTTCTATTTCTGATTACAAAATTCGGCGAAAATTGAAGAATTGAGGGTCTTAATTATCGAATCTCATTCTTAAAATGTACAAAGTGGACAGGCCAATAAATGTATTCAAAGAATGCTTAAAGCTAAAAAATATATAACCTTAGTTTTAGCAAATTTGCTAATTAAATAATACAATAAATCCAGAGTAAGTTACTTAATTTTGGGTAGAAACGGAATGAGAATTTGTATAGTGGCCAACCAGGGATATTTAAATTAAGATGAATTTTTAGAAGAATATAGAGACTAACGTAAAAAGAAAAAATATTTTGTTTTAAAATAATTCATTTAACGTATTATAATTTTATGATTAGAACAACATTTTCATACATTGATTTAAATTATTACTAGAGAATTAATACCTACAAAATATATATAAAATAAATCTGTATCAATCAGTAGGGTATTTTCGTCTTTAGCTTTTATTTAGCATCACACAGACACATATAGATAGCATAGCGGAGGAGGATGAGATACCGCAAAACGCTACAGTATTTCTCACTGTATTCTTTGTTGGTTTTAAGCTGTGTTTCGAACGTATACTATGCGGAAATTGGCAGAAAAATCCTTAATACTTAAAGATACAGAGACAGATATTGAGTGTGTCACGAAATTGATTGTTTTAAAATATTGCATTTAGATTGACGGAATTGAACGCTGTACTTTTTACTTTCTTGTCCTAGACAAGAAGTATAAGAAAATAATTCCCCCGAGTGAGAATCAAGTATACAATTATTGGTTCGTTTACACATTCACTGCACTTTACCTCCAAGCCAATTTATAAAAAAAAATCTTAATATAACTGTCAATTTTACCTTTTATATCTCTGAAGCCAAGATTTCTTAATAGATTAAGGAAGATTATAATATTAAGTATCACGAAAATACCTTCAGCGCTTTTATAAAGGAACCTTTCTAATCGATTTCAAAATCGCATTAAAGCCTTACAATCTCAGGGACCCTTTTGTCCCGTTTGCAATAAATATCCTAATTTACTAAGTGCCTGAAATCCTATTGTAATGAACTCATATATTTTTGTTATTTCTTTTCTTGTCGATAAATCAGTATCAAGGCTTTACAAAGCATTTTCAATTTATGTACAATATTTTTATATTTCACATTTTTCACTGCACAGAAATAAGCCCCTGCTTATCCTGACTAACTACGAAGTAAACAGAATTTCATTCACTTGAATAAATATAATTTAAAATATTGACTTTTGACACGCCGAATACAGTAAAATTGAGAGGATGACTGTATAAGTGATGACTATAGTAAGTTTCTTCACTTTAGGCAGAAACGGAATAAGAATTTATATAATGGCCTACCAGGGATATTTAAAGAACGATGGATTTTTAGAAGTAGGTATATAGGGTCCATAATGAAAACAAAAAATATTTTATTTTAAAAAAAATAACTATCCCGAACATCTACTATATTTGGAAGCAGGCAAGAAACTTAGTGTTAACATACAGAGAAATTGAGCGTGTATGTACTGAAATTGACTGTTTAAAGATATTACGTGTACATTAACGGAATTCAACGCCCTAATTTTCCTAGAAGCCAGGAAATGAAAGAAAATATTCCCCCGAGTCAGAATCGAGTATCGACCTATGGTCGATTGGCTTGAAGATAAAGTACACATTCAGTGCACTTTATCCTCAAGCCAATTGCAATATATCTATCAATTTTACCTTTTATAACAAAATAAAGTCAAGATTTCGCAGTAGATTAAGGAAGATTATAATGTTAAGTATCATGAAAATACTTTCGCCGCTTTTATAAAGGAACCTTTCTAATCGATTTCAAGATCACATTAAAGCCTTATAATCTCAGGGACCCTTTTGTCCCTTTTACAATAAATATCCTAATTTACTAAGAGCCTGTAATTCTATTGTAATGAACTTATATATTTTTGTTATTTCTTTTCTTGTCGATAAATCACATTAAGGCGGTACAAAGCATTTTCTATTTATATACAATATTTTTTTTATTTAACGTTTTTCACTTCGTAGAAATAAGCAGAGCATGCCTAAATACAGTGAACAAAATGCTATTTACTCGAATGAGCAGTATTTAAAATCATTTTCATTAAAGCGCAAAAGTACAAAATAAGCCTGTTACTAGAGCGAAGTAATGAGCGAAGAATTCATACTTTAAAATTAATAGTTTAAATATCATACGCCTACATTTACGGACTTTGTTTAACTATTATATATAAATTATATTAAGCCATCGCCTAATACTCTTGCTAGTACAAATTCAAACTAAACGTTAATCCCTTAATGGAAAGTTGGATTTATTATAACAACGCGTGATTTGTATCAGCACACTCCATGTACATTATCGTGGATAAAATCCATTACGACGCGGCTTCAAGAAGCTTTGACAGCTCAATCCATTGCTTAATTAATATAACGCCTAAATGCAGATGTTTTTAGGTAAAAAATCTGTGAAGTCCAAAATTAAGTATGTTTTTTTCATATTTACAGTAGACTTTCTGGAGATTTGAATTAATAGAATAAGGCATATTTGATTTTTACAAACCATTGCCGTACTCGAGAGGGAGAAACTAAAATAAATATAATAATATCTCCCAGTGGGGATTGAAGCCATCCCAAGTTTAGTCAGAAGCTACCCCATTCCATCACTAGGACAAATGAAAGTGAATACAATTAAATTGATTTTCATATAGGAATAAAAACGTACCTACGTATCGTACAAATCTAACATACTTTAGGAAGGTCACATAAAAAGCATGAGGACCCACGGAGGGCATGTGTGAAGAGGCTTATGACAGAGGACAAAAGCGAAAAATGCCGAGATTGTAGCGCTTGGCGCGCCGTTCTCTTTGAGTACCCCGTTAGAGATACAGCGTGAAGCTAAGATAAATTTAAAAATACTTCTCTTCATAAATATATAATTGTCTTAAACTCCGTTTCCCATGCCACAACAGTCGTGATTACAGTGAAAACAGGATCACTTCACCACCTAGATAATGTATGCATTTTAATTATATTATACACGTGTAGATTCATATGTTATTAGTAGGTAGGCAGGCCATATTACAGATATATAAATTATAATATAATAAGTGTTGTATAGACGAACTCAATTATTATATCAGATTGAAAGTATGAAAAGCTTCTAGTTACCCGTAAATTGGACTACGCTCAATGCACAATGTCTCCACCACGTGGAGCAATGATCTCGTTAAGATTACTGGAAGTAAGAAAGTTTAAAATAATACAATTAACAATACACCATTTACTTAATTCCAATAATAGTTAAATATATGAAAATCATGATGGATATTATTAAAATACATTCCTACACATAGAACTTTACTAAAACGAAACTTGCTATGGAAGCAGCCACCGAAACCTATGTGGTAAAACGCATAGTACGTTGCAACTGAGTTTCACCGCAGCGTGGTTAGCGTCTATTTTAACTAAAGTTAACTAAGTATAATATAATTCATCGGAATTACTAATATACACATGAACTGTAGTTTGCTGGTAGTTTATTACTAAGCACTAATTGCTGGTAAATTATAGTTGAATTTAGTGTATGATAAGATTGCTAGTAATGTAGTGAACCTAGATGGTTGAATTGTCATATACATTTATCAATTGCACGTTTTATGCGTCATACATAGAAGATATATAATATATGCATAATGAATCTAGGGCCGCGACATTCCGTTGTCTACTTGCTTTAATTCGTAAAATTTAATGTTTAATGACGAATTTGAACGCCGTGTTTTGTTTCACCGGAGAGGGTTTCTCGTAATACATGATCATCTCTCTAAGGTTAAACTCACAACTATTACATTTGCAATCAGATGGTGTATATAACATAAAAGTTTTATGTATTTTCAGCTCTATTTATTTTGCATATTAAAACATCATAAGTCTGAATGATTTCCACGTTTTTTCTTGCAAAAAGAATTGAGATTTTTTTACTATCATGTAGTGTAAGATATAAAGAAAATGTTGAGATGTTCTATTCCTCGCCTTACGCCTAATTTCAGAGAGTTTACATGTTGAATAACGTAAATCAATGGAAATCATAGATACAACTCCCGTAACAAAATTATGTTATTTGTAGTAAAAATGGTTAATTAACCAATTCTTATTACAAATAATTTACAAAATAAAATGAACCTATAATCATCTCGTACATAATTAAAATATCTTAAAAACAAAAAAAACACACTATTTTTACAGTGTTATTCCACAAGGAAAGACAAATATTTATTTAGAAAACATCTAAACGTACGAATGTAGCGGTTTTTTGAACTTATACATTTTCAATAGAAACCTTTCTCTATTATTCCATTAGCGCACTTACCTGGCAAATTGAGTCTGTTGAATCTAATTTAGTCTAGAAATAACATTTGATTGTTGCAGTTCGAAACAATTACATTCAGTATGTATGTTGTAATTTCAAAGTCGTGGTGGCGTAGCAGCACAGTCATTTACTATTATCGTGCAGCGAGTTCAGGATCCCACTCGGGCAATTAAGAAAATCTTGTTTTGATAAGGAGATAAACTGTGTCCTTGAATTCTGCCACCCCACACTAAGTGGAAGTAGAAATCGAAGTGTTTTGACACTAATTTCCCTTTTCCATATACTACATATACATACATATACAGCGTGAAATTAAAATAAATGTATGCTAATTTATTTTTTACCTTAACGCTTTATTTGGCATATAGTGGGATAAGCGGAGGGAACCTAGTGTAGAAGTAAGATATCCATTGCCTTCTTTCTTAATGTTAAAAAAAGTAATTCAACAGTAAATATTAAATTATTTATCTTTATATGATATCTAAAGTTTGAAAAGCTGTAAAGGATGCATTAACTCGTAGTTTTCCCTAGATCATTGTGTTTCATGACAAATAGTTGAATACTGTGCTATAGTTTAATGAAAGGATTAATTCTTTTATGAAGTCTAAACACGGTAACAATGATTATATTTATTTTATTTCTATTTCTGATTACAAAATCGAAAGCGCGAAAATTGAAGAACAGAGTGTCTTGATTATCGATTTTCATTCTTAGAATGTATAAAGTGGAGAGTCAATAAATAAAAAAAATATCCTTAGTTTCAGCAAATATGCTAATTAAATAATACAATAAATCCAGAGTAAGTTACTTAATTTTGGGTAGAAACGGAATGAGAATTTGTATAATGGCCAACCAGGGATATTTAATGTAAGATGGATTTTTAGAAGTATATAGGGACCATGGTGAAAACAAAAAATATTTTATTTTAAATAATTCATTTTACGTATTATAATTTTATGACCAATACTTTCATAAATTAATTTAAAGTATTTCTAGACGATCAATACCTACAAAAAATATATAAAATAAACTTGTATTTATCGGTAGGGTGTTTTCGTCTTTTGTTTTATTTAGCGTCACACTGACACATATAGCATAGCGGGGGAGGATGAGATACAATATTTCTCACTGTATTCTTTGTTGGTTTTAAGCTGTATTCCAAACATCTACTATACGGAAATAGGCAGAAAAAACCTTAATACTTAAAGATACACATACAAACATTGAGTGTGTCACGATATTAACTGTTTTAAAATATTGCATTTAGATTGACGGAATTGAACGCCATACTTTTTCTAGGACAAGAAGTACAAGAAAACAATTTCCTCGAGTGAGTATCAAGTCTACAATTTTTGGTTCGTTTACACATTCACTGCGCTTTACCTCCAAGCCATTTTATATAAAAAAATCTTAATATCACTAAAACTATCAATTTTACCTTTAATATCTGTAAAGCCAAGATTTCTCAGTAGATTAAGGAAGATTATAATATTAAGTATCATCAAAATACTTTCAGCGCTTTTATAAAGGAACCTTTCTAATCGATTTCAAGATCGCATTAAAGCCTTACAATCTCAGGGACCCTTTTGTCCCGTTTACAATAAATATCCTAATTTACTAAGAGCCTGAAATCCTATTGTAATGAACTCATATATTTTTTTGTTATTTCTTTTCTTGTCGATAAATCAGTATCTAGGCGGTACAAAGTATTTTCAAGTTATATAAAAAAATGATTTATTTCACGTTTTTCACTGCACAGAAATAAGCGCCTGCTTATCCTGACTAACTATGAAGTAAACAGAGTTTCATTCACTTGAATAAAATATTGACTTTCGACACGCCGTATAGAATAAAGTAGAGAGGATGACTGTATAAGTGATGATTATAGTAAGTTACTTCATTTTGTGCAGAAGCGGAATGAGAATTTATATAACGGTCGACCAGGGATTTTTAAAGAACGATGAATTTTTAAAAGTATATAGAGACCATAGTGAAAACAAAAATACTTTATTTTAAAATAATTAATTGTGCGTATTATAATTTTGTAGTTAGAACATCACTCGCATAAATTAATTTGCTACAATATGTGTGACTGTGTATAATGTATTTGTTAGTTTTAATCTATATTCTGAATATCGACTATGTTTGGAAGTAGCCAGAAGAAACTTAGTGTTAACATACAAAGACAGACATTGAGCGTGTATGTATCGATATTGACTGTTTAAAGATATTGCGTGAATATTGACGGAATTCAACGCCGTATTTTTCATAGGAGCTAGGAAATGAAAGAAAATAATTTCCCCAACTGAGAATCGAGTATCGACCTATGGTCGATTGGCTTGAAGATAAAGTACACATTCAGTGCACTTTATCTTTAAGCCATTTGAAATATATCTATCAATTTTACCTTTTATAACAAAATTAAATCAAGATTTCTCAGTAGATTAAGGAAGATTATAATGTTAAATATCATGAAAATACTTTCGCCGCTTTTATAAAGGAACCTTTTTAATCGATTTCAAGATCGCATTAAAGCCTTATAATCTCAGGGACCCTTTTGTCCCTTTTACAATAAATATCCTAATTTACTAAGAGCCTGAAATTCTATTGTAATGAACTCATATATTTTTGTTATTTCTTTTTTTTGTCGATAAATAAGTATCAAGGCGGTACAATATTTTTATTGTCACTCTGTAGAAATAAGCAGAGCATACCTAACTACAGTGAATAAACTGCCATTTACTCGAATAAGCATTATTTCAAATCATTTTCATTAAAGCGCAAAAATACAGAGTGTGCTTGTTAAAGTGACCATTGTGGGTCTGATTCCCATTGGAAATTGAATATTACAATGTATATACTGGCAATGAATTATTTTTATTTGCTCGCTCTGGAAAAAAGGCACATGGCGGTGTTATGTTTTGATAATCAGCACGCAATGTCTCGAAACGGCTGTGCATGGTAATGGAGTGTCTTAGAACTAGGTTAGATAGTATTATTTTCCGTCTTTCCTTCTTCTTTCCTGCTTATTTTTGAAAAACACCACCTAAAAATACTGTATCGGGCTCACAGCAAGGTAGACAGAGGCAACTTGGGAACAAAATAAGATTTCGGTCCTACCTTTCATTTCTTTTTGTCATTGCGTGTTGAGTGGCGTGCCTCAACGCCGCGTTTTGCATCGTTACGTTGGTAGTTTAAATATCATACCCATACATTAACGGAAAGCTTCTTTGTTTAAGTATTATGTATAAATTATATGAGAGCATTGCCTAATACTTTTGCTAGTACAAATTCAAACTGAACGTTAATCACTTAATGGAAAGTCGGATTTATTATAACAACGCGTGATTTGTATCAGCACACTTCACGTACATTAACCGTAGATAAATCCATTAAGACGGCGGCTTTAAGAAGCTTTGACAGCTCAATCCATTGCTTAATTAATCTAACGCCTTAATGTGGATGTTTTTAAGCAAAAAATCTGTGAGGTCCAATTTCAATAAGTTTTTTTTTTTCATATAACTAAAGTAAACCTTTTCGAAGTTAAAAATTTATAGAATTAAGTATATAATCATGATTACGTTATTTTAAGTGTTTTATATTTTATTAAGCATGTACACAATCATTTACTTTTCTCTTCATTTTGAGACATTAAGTGTCGAATTTCATAAATCAGCCGCACTTTGTATTCTAGAGAAAGTTAAAATAAATATAATAATTTCCCCGAGTGGAAATTGAAACCATCCCGATTGTAGTCAAAAGCTGCCACCGCACCACTAAGACAAAAGACAGTGAATAAAATTAAATTTATTTTTATATAAGAATAAATACTTATAAAGTGGTAAAATAGGGAGAGGGAGACCTCGGTTGACTTTAGAAACGTATCTAACGTGTTTACGATACTGGATGAAAATCACGTAAAAACCAAGAGGATCTCCTGGAAGGCATGTATGAAGAGGTCGCTGACAGTGGACGAGGCGAAGGAGAGGAATGCCGAGATCGTAGTGTTTAGCGCTCAGTTCTCATTGGCTACCCTGCTAGGGATACAGCGTTAACTAAAAATTATGTTTAAAAATACTTCTCTTTATAAATAGTGATATTTAGGTATTTTTTTTTTTGTAACAGAGTACGCATAGGCAACGTAGTGTAGAAATATTCCGTTCAACATGCAATGCCTGACTACTAGAGTACTCAGGCAAGACTTAGATGTCTTATCTAGAATTGAACCCATAACAGACGTGCTTACAGTAAGAAGATTCCCTACCATTAAGACAATCTATGCAATTTAATGTTATACACGTATACATTGATATGTTATTAGTAAATACAATTTTGTATTTTAATAACGTCTATGCAAAGTATCTATGTTTAAACACAGGTACAATAAATATCGTTAATTTTCATAATCAACAATATATAATGAAGCGACGAGCTGAATAAATAATAACGTTATTTACAAAGGAAAAGCGAATTTGTGCTTTATAAACTATCACGTAAAATTATATTTTAATGGAAAATCTATTAAGTGCAATCATTATGATGAAAATTATTGCTGTGCTTTTGATCTGGTTTGATAAAATTTGATATACTTGTATAAGCATTTTAAAATATCATTTAGGGCTCAGTGGTTAATTAAAATTCGATACAACTGAGGTTCAAATCTTGAATGGGAAGATTTCTAATTAGTACAAGAAATCTTACTTGATTACAAAAATCAAACAATTCCTACATTTGGAACTGTAATTAATGAATGTTCTTTTAAATATTAGTAATTAAAAGAACATTCATTAAATACAGTTCAAAGGAGTATATTAATAATACTAACGACGGCGATGTTTATTTACTCTTAAAATAAATAAAAATCATAATTATGTTAACTTGAATATATTGAAAATAATATAAGGTTTTTTCCATAATTAACTAAAATTTGTATATATCACCATTTACAGTTTTGGAAATTCACGTTATTTTAATATTAGGTATATAGGTCGGCTATAAAGTTTACAATTTTTTTACCGCAAAGCGTGCAACTGTAAACGCGACATGTTAAGGGTTCGATCCCCACTCAAGGAAATGAAATATTTTATATGTTTATTTCTTTGTTCTGGGATCAAGGCAAAGCGCGGCGTTGAGTCCCACCACTTAACACGCAATGCCTCAAATTAGATGGAAGATAGAGGACGTAACGGAGTGTCTTAAAACTAGGTTCCCGAATTCCTTCTGCCTACCCTACCATGAGCAGGATAAGCGTGAAGCTGAAAAAAAAGAACAAGAACCACTTTATATCATCCTTATAAATTTAGAAATTATTCAGTTATGAGGAAGAATTAAAAAAGTATGTCACTGATATGCGAATGTTAAGACTCTCCGTTCACCACACACTGCCTAACTAGTTGTTACTATCTGTTGATTTATTTAGAATTCAGCCCATAACCATCGTGCTAAAAGTCAGATTATGCCGCTTTGCCATGACGGCTTCATTAAGTATAAGTTAATGCTATTGTCGTTATAATTAACTATAAATGTTCATAAAACAAAATATCAGCAACTACCCACGCGATATAGAATTTTTTAAACTACTTTGGAATAAATTAAATAATAATGAATACAGTAGTTATTTATTCACAAAGTATTTTAAGTTTGTCTTTAACACTTCCAAGAAAATATGAAAATAAAAACACAAAAAGTGTTATTACAAAACTTTGGTAACTAAAGTTTCTTTAAGACAGTGTTTTCGCAAAATATCATTAATTGTTTTGTGTCGCTGCTGTCTATTTATTATGAAACTCTTTCTTCTTAATTCCCTTTTCTTTACAACAAGACGATAAAAATCGTTGATTTTTTTTATTACAATATTTAATATTATTTTTGATATACGGGACTTATTTAGATAAAAAATTCGTTTCATGTACATATATTAATTTGAAACTATACGTGAAGTAACATCACTGAAAAATACAGGCCTCATAAAAGGTGACGATTCCCAAATAGATTTCCTGGCAGAAGCGAAAAGTCAAAATCTGTCCACCGACACGGTTCATAATAATTAAGATATAAATCACCTATTTATATTGCATTGAATATGCTAGTTCTTGGCGAAGAAGCTCGTAAAAAAGAAAGTGAAAGAATAGGTGATACAGTAATAAAATGCAGCAGTGAGTCTTTACATAGAAATACATACATAGTTAACAAAGGTGTATAGTAGCAAAACGTAAAAACAAAAGCACTGTCACCAGAGCGTGCAGTAAAATTTATTATCACTATGTGATAAACTCGAAACTGGGGAAGGACATAAGTTATATCGCTAAATGTATTGGATCAGAGATTCCCAGTACACGCTACTTTGTAGTCATGCCTCAGTGAATTCAAAAATGGAAAAGCTTGGAAGAAGCTCTTAAATACGTAGGACTTCACAAACAACCACCGTGACTTTAGCTGCATTTAGCTCGAAAGTCATGCAATATACCCCTTCTGTCAAAGTATACTTTTTCTGAGTCTTCTAATTATAGATTCTTACTTTATCTTACAGATCAGGTACCAGGCACTCCATTTTTGATGTTTGAAAATTAGATCTGCCTTTTACTATGTTCGTTAATTAATCTGGTTTCATTCATTGATGATATAAGCTGGTTTACTATTGGCGACCCTTACTTCATCCAGATTATACCTTGGATGAATCCGTATTGTACCATTACCTTCCAGGTTACCATACTTTTATCCATTGAACCAGCAACCAAGAGCTTGGTTCTTAACAACTGGGATTAGACTTTAGTGACGAAACTTAACTCTACACTTTATTTTACCACAGTACAGAGATTATAATGAATTACATTATTTTAAAATAAATTTAGTCGTAACTGACTTCACAACTCCACCGCTTACAATTAGACTGTTCCACTGCGCCACGATGGCCTCAAACAATTATTTTATATGTAAAAAAGTAGGTTAAGCTTATAAGTACATACAGAAATATTACGCAACATACATATTACATAATACAAATATTGTATCCTAACATAATTTTTGTAAACTATTCAAAAGTTTCGAAGGAACTTTGAAACACACCAAGGTCTAACCGTAAACTTAAAGTATCCAAACTCTGTGCCTCCGGGCGATAAACGGCTAATCCGGTAAAAAGGAGTTTCAAGATTATACGCCAGTATTAACTTGATTACATTTTTACTTAGAGAGTATTAAGGAAATTATTTAAAAACAGATTTAACTGGTGAGAAGGCATTAAAAAATCTTTTTAGTGCTATAAACAGGAAATATTCTTAATTTGCGACTTCTCCAAGGCTTCGTCCGATTCAACTATGAGAAATTATGTAAGTGTATTTTCGGATTTTTTTTTAAATTATCTTAGTATACTTACCTGAAATTTTAGGTTGTGGGTTCGATTTCTAATCAAAGAAATGATTTATTTACATTTTTTTCGCTTTTGTAATAAAACAATAAAACGGCGTTGAATTACGCTACTCAATACGCAATATCTCGAAATTTGGGTGGTCGGAGAAGGGAGTGCCTTGAAGTATAAGTTTGAATATATTCATTTAAAAAAAACATTTTATTTTACCTAATGTATACATTTTAAAGATAATGCAGGGTACTCGAACGAAAAGAGGAAACTGTCAAAGAAAAATCTCTACAGAACATTTTTATTTTAATTTCAAATGTCACGAGATCTTACAGAAATTGAGTGAAATTTATTTATAAATCAACCTAAAATGAAATATTTAAATGGTTTTTTTGTTAACTAGCTTTTGTAAAACGTAAAATATGATTTCGACAAATCCCTTCGTATTGAAGCTGGATATGACTGAGGTAGAGACTTCCTTTGAAATTTTTCGTGACCGTATAAGCTATTCATTTAAAAAGAAGTCATTGTACCGCAGTGAAGTAAATGTGTTGTGATAATAGTTTTAGATTTAAATATTTCATTCAAATTAGTGGAGGCCTTTTTTTTGTGAGGCTTAAGACAAAGTTTCAAATTTGTCTCAACACGTATTTTTTCTGTGCATAAAGATATTCTCTTCTTCTAATAATATTTTACTACTATTATATAAATAAAGAGTTTTTTTTTTATTGGAATCGCTAATCTCTGGAACTATTAAGCCGATAGGAAAATCATGTATGTGTTTGCTAGTTAAGTAATCAAAGAATTATGAATGAGTTTTTTTTTTATCTTCACGCTGTATCCCGCACAAAGCAGGGTAGGCAGAGAGACCCCGGGAACCTAGTGTTAAGGCACTCCGCCCCACTTCCGTTCCCCATTTTCCGCCGAATTTGAGGCATTGCGTGTTGAGTGGTGGAACTCAACGCCGCGCTTGTTGAATGAGAGTTATGGGCTATATTAGAGGTTTTAATGTGAACTCAGGTAGGAGTAATCGGGCGCTTTAATAAGAGGTATGTATAGAGATACTCATATCGACATTATACAATATAGTTAAATGAAAAATTAAATATTATTTTTTTTTCTTATAATAACAAGGAAAAGTGTGGCGTTGAGGTCTGCTACTCAACAGGCTCACCACTCAATGCCTGAAAATTGGCAGAAATTGAGGAGCAGTATATAGTACAGAAGCCCACTGTGATTAAAGAGTAATTATTAATGATTTATCGTATCATATTTCAACGTCATTATTTGCCAATGTTTGCCAATATGTAGAACTCTATCAAATACCTCCTATAAATTAGTCTATCAATAATCTCTATAATTTTCCACTGGTTATACAACCAGGCCGTGAAAACGAAAATATTTATTATAATACCTTCACATGGGGATCGAAACCACATCCATTGTAAACAATCTTACATTTTCACTGGACTACAGTAGCGTTTATTTTACCCAAAGCAAAATATGCAAACTCTATTATTTATACCGACAATGACATAAACTGCACAAATAACTAGCTCTTTAATCTAATACTCGTGGTAAGCGGTTAAATTTCCCCAGACGCTACAGAAGCATTGTAGCGGGCAATACGAAACGAAATAGCTTTATAATATTATAACTGGTGAATATTTTGTTGGCTACCCCCATTATGAAATGGCAGGATTTTTAAATATTTTATGAGGAGTACGGTATATTAAGTATCATTTTAGAAAAGATAACGAGTGCTACCGTCTGATTGTGAAAACGATGTTTGTTAGTTCGATATATAATTTAGTTTCATTTGTAGCCAAGCCATTGTGGCACAGTGGCACAAGAGTGCGTTAGTAATTGCGACGCTTGTGGTTTCGATTCTCACTCGAGGGAATTTACTGTTAAGCAATTTCATTTCCTTGCTCATGTAACGTGACGCTGATTTCCGCTACTCAACACTCAATGCCTCAGGGACTAGGTGGAAGGTGGAGAACGAAAATGTGTTGATGGGAATAAGATAAACAAATTGCAGCGTCCGAAACCGAATGTCTTAATACTAACTCTCCTCATCTATTTATTTCTGCTATCCCGGAGAAAACCATAAAATTAAAACTTTATTACCATTATGCGGTAATGTCAAAACTAATTTGGTACCATATTGAGGAATTGTCTCGCCTCTTAATAAAACTTTTGATACTGTAGAAAAACATAGATTTTTTAAGGTATGTAGTTTTTTGCGTTTTTACGCTACCAAGGTAAATAGAGAAAATGTAAAGTCACGACACTCCAAAGCTCCCTATTTTTCGCAGACTTTTCATTAGAAACCTTCTTTAAAAAAGATATAAAAGAAGAAGAAGATCGAGCTTTTTGAATAAGAATTTAACCATTAATAACAAAATGAAACAAATTAACTTATTTATATTTTAATTATTTCTAAAACGGTATACAATTGCCTTGATGTTTGACAATAACCCTGCCAGATTTATTTTCACATTCAAGCTGACATATATTATAATACGATTTCTCATCTGTGCCACACACTGGGTCGTATATCTTAGAGCACATGCAATTCTTTTTAGTATTTTCAGTAGTAGTTATCATGTCCCTTTATTAAAAAAAAAAAAAAACATTATAAAAAACCTTTCTTACTTATATATGTTAGTTTAAAGTAAAAAAAATGTTAAGATATAAATAATATTTCCGTGTAACAAATATTATTTGTGTATATAAAAATGGATATAATAATGAGGAGGATCATCGTGACGCAGGGGCATAAGGGTGTGACCTTAAACGCGACAGATTATGAGTTCGATCCCCACTCGAGGGAATGAAATATTTAATATTTTCAAAAATTGTTTCGCTTTTGTAACAAGGCAAAGTGTGACATTTAATATTTTCAAAGTTAAATATCTAGTATTTTCATTTCTTCGCGCTGGTAATAAGGCAAAGTGCGGCGTTCAGCCACTCAACACGCAATGCCCCAAATTCAGCGGAAAGTAGGGAACGAAACGGAATGCCTTAAATCACACTAGATTCCCAAGTTATCTCTATATACACTGCCATGTGCAGGATACAGCGTTAAGGAGAGTGAGATTTGTGTATGTAATATATATAATAATAAAATATAAAAAGGAAGAAAAATGTCCTTTTTTATTTAAAGTGATAAATTTGTATACGCAAATCTACACACAAGATCTGTGAGTACCACAAATAAGATTTGGCAGAGTGGCACAGTCTGATTGTAAACGCGGGACGGTCGTGCATACAATTCCCACTTGACAATCATGAGAGAGGAAATTATTTTAACTATTTCGTATATGTTTTATGAATATAAAACATTTTAAACGTAGCGATATTTGGATTGGCATATCTTGGAGACCATCCAAGCTCTGACCATTAAGCCATGTAAAGTATATCATATATATTTATAACAATTTATTTTTGGTATAAGTGATGTTCTCTTTTGTTGAAGTATTCACTAGATTTTGTCTTGCACCATTCATGTAAAATTCGGAGGCAGCCTATAAAATTTTTATTTTAGTATACAAAAAAACTAACCTATCTGTTTTGACATCTTCATTTCCTTTTAAATTGGTTGAACCGAAAGGTATCTCGAGTTGTTTTTTAACAGATCCTGCACTCGAATAATTTAAGAGACCTGAAAGAAGAGTAAAGAAGACGGTGAAAGGGGAATTTAAATCTGAAGTAAGTGAAAAAAAATCTACGTAAAATAATATATTCAACAATGTTTTTATGGCATGCTTTGTTTGCTTAGTGCCGAAAATATTTAACTGATAAAAGTTGACAAACTTAAGATTGCAGGTTATTTTAACTCCTTAGTTTTCCTTACTCATCCTATACATATGTAAGATAAAGAGTAAAGCTAAAAAACAATATTGGGCATCGGGAAGACTTATGAAAAAACTCTGTATTGACTTCTACCACTCATCACGCTATGCCTTAATTCGGCGGAAATGGAAAACTGAAGTATTTTAATAGGAACAGAGTATCTTAGCCCTAGGTTCCCAAGATCCCTCTACCTATACTCCGTTATACGAGATACAAGATGAAGAAAAAATCTTATTAAGACTATATACAATAATTACAAAAAAAACACTCACAATAAAACTTACATAAAATTAAACAAAGTGTAGCAATCATTTTGAATTTCGTACTTGACTTCTAAACTAACTTATTTCTTAATAAATGTAAATAGCTTTTTATAGTACAAGATAAGCACAGCCAATTAACTTTCAATTACGAATAATCTACGTAAAATAAAGTTGCCTTTTAAATTCTTATAAACTAATTTGTCGATATAGCTACTTAATTACATTTTGTACAATCTTTTTAGGTCATGAAATTAATATAGTGTATAGAGATGAATATACGTAAAGTGGCAAGTATTAGCATTAGTTTATACATAGGTGGTAGTAACTTTGTTTTTTATCTTCATTCCCAGCACATTGCAAGTGATCTAGTTATAAGATTCAGTTTCCCTTTCATTAAGATACATATATATGTACTTCCATACCGCACTTTCCGCCGAATTCTTGAGGAACTGAGTAGCGAAATTCAAAGCAAACTTAATCAATTAATTGAAATATATTTTGTATGAATCAAATAATTAAAATATATTAATTAAATTAATAAAATGTTTCCTATATTATATTAAAAAAGTCACAAAGATATCAAATAAACACTAAAAACTATAAAATATAAAAAAATATTAGTCCTAAATATATAACTTTTTATATTTTATTATGTCTTTTAAAACAATATTCACCTATGCGATGTTCCAAGTGAAGTCAAAAATTTCATCATTATTTTCTCATTTATTTTGTATTTGAATATCTTCGAGGCCTGTCATGCGACAAGGGCACGAGCGTACCCACTCGAACAAATAAAATATTAAATATTTACAAATCAAATATTTAATGTTTTCATTTCTTTGCTCCGATAACAAGGCAAAGTGCGGCGTTAAATTCCGCTACTTAACACGCAAGTCACATATTCAACGGAGAAGTAGGAATGGAACGGAGTGTCCTAACACTACGTCCCCATTCTGCCTACTCGGCCCCGAAATACAGTGTGCCCCGAAATACAGTGTGAAGCTAAAAAAAAAATTATAAAACTTAACTAAGAAGTCATCACCTTAATGACTTAATCATATTTCAAATAGGCAATTCTACTAATCTTCCATTATTTAATACAATTTTCAATACAATAGCATTCGAAATCCGATAAAAGTGTTTTATAAAACACTTTTAGCAATCATTCATCGTACAA
>DWMZ01000370.1:0-24260 GCA_018249855.1 Eueides tales michaeli | reverse complement strand
GGACGAAGCAGGATTTGAACCTGCGCCTCTTGAAAACCGTTCAAGCGCTCTGACCACTAAGCCATCCGTCCTCACCAAGCTCCGTCGAAATTTTTATACGCTTGTTACAACTTATTTATGTTGCTTACTTAGTGGTCAGAGCGCTTGAACGGTTTTCAAGAGGCGCAGGTTCAAATCCTGCTTCGTCCAAATTTTTATACGTTTTTAAATTTAGTAAAATAGAATATCTTTAAAAAATATATATAACACGCAATGCCACGAGGGCACAGTGCAAAGTAGAGAGTAAAAGTATCTTAATGAAAACGGAATGTTTTAACGCTAGCTTCTCAGCCAGTATAAAATATCTTCGTGTATATAAATGATGAGTATGTTCAAACCGAGCATATTATATAAGGTTCCTTAGGCATATGCTGCTTTACGCAGGTTAAAGACAGTTTAAAACTAATAAAAAAGGTTATCGTTTTTATTCAAAGCCATACGCAGTTTATAAGGATTACATTATACGTTGATACTTATCGATTACGACATCATACGCGCGATTAGCGCCTTAGCTATCACAGACGTGCGAGTCACGGAGACATCTATCATGGGGTATCCTTTCTGCTAAACACTCTACTCGTCGGCCTGAAACTTGTTAATCTCATATAAATAAATAACTATTTTTATTTATGTGCTTATGAGTTTATATTTGTTATGTAACCGTTTAAAAAAGAATCATATAAGATCTAGATGGTGCTTAGTTAAAATTTATCTCATTATGAAAGAATTACAACAACGCTAAGTGCGGCGTTGAATTCCACCACTAAACACACGATGCCTCGATTAAGGCGGAAAGTGGGGAATGAAACGATATGTCTTCACACTAGGTTCCTAAGTTCCCTCTGCATATCCCGCTAAGTTCAAGATACAACGTGAACCTGAAAAAAATGAATTCCACTGTTGTGGACAAGGCCGTTAAACCACGTCGTCAGACCACCAAATACTTGCTCATAGTCATAATTACGAACTTTTCTATAGCTTGACACTGAACCCGCACATAGATTAGAACTATCTAGTGTTACGACACTTCAGTTCTCTACATTCTGCCGAATTCTTGAGGTGCTGCGTGTTGAATGGCGGAACTTAATACCTCGCCTCGTTAGTAGAGTGGAGAAATGAAAATATTAAATATTTCATGTCTTTGAACAAGATTTAATCCATAACTTTGAATTGTGCAACACACAATTACACCTCAGCGTCACGCCGAGAATAATCCTAGTAAAGTTTAGTAAATATATAAAGCTTGAAGTTCTAATAAAATGTACTTCATTACTTCTGTAACAATAGGTTAAGAAAACAAAATTAATGGGACAGTGGGGAACGGAACGGAGTATCTTAACACTTGGTTCTCAGGTTCCCTCTGCCTGAGTTATCGTTTGCGGTATACAGTGTGAAAGTAATAAAAAATAATTCTAAAAATAACCTAAAAGCATCAGAATATTTTCTACCACAGTACTAATACTCCGTTTCCATTTGAAAACTTCTGTTCCCCATTTCTACTAAATTACTAAGGCATTTATTATTTATTATGCATTTTAGGCATTTATTATATATTATCATGCATTAAATGAAAGTTAATTAATAATCATACTATACTAAAAATCAAAAATATTTATTTATATTTTTGATTTTTAGTATAGTATGATTATTAATTAACTTTAATTTAATGCATGTAACATCCGACATAAATATATGTACAGTACAGTGATAGACAAAAAGATCATGTTAAAATCCAAAATTAAAATTATGTAACATTTCCCAATTCAAAAAATGTCTGTCCCGTCTCTACAAAGTGATTGTAGCTTTTAAAAGAATGATCAGATTTTCATAAAATAGTGGTAACGGTGAACAAAATTTTTAATTAAAGTAAACCGCATTTAAATTGATTCATTTCTACGATGCCACAGACAGACGATTTGTTGTGGTAATAACAGTGCGATCGTCTTGAGACTCGATCGTGGACCGAACGGACGATGCAAGGAATGGACTACTTTATCACTACAACCAAATTAGTAAGAACGTGAGTGCAAGTTTTACTCTACAATTTGTATAAAGCGTAGTTTCTACTCTCGCACTTATTTCTTAAAAAGAAAACACATATTTTCTTGAATGCTTAAATGTTTATTGACAAATCTATTAAATAAGGGCTGTAATTAGGATTTAATGTATTAACCTTGCATTTTCATTTGTCGTAAGAACTGTGCAAACTAATAATTGAAAACAATGATATCTGTATAATACTGTTCGTCGACTTCCATGAACGCACAGGATGTGTTTCAAATTTTTATAAAATACATTTGTAACAAAAAGAATTTAACAATTTGTAATAAATATATAACAAAAAGTATATAACAAAAAATTCACAGGGCTGTTGTTGCAATCAGTGGTAAGAATTCCATAGATGAAGTTACATAATAACAAATAAGCTTCTTGTTACGAGTATGTTAGGAGTAATGAAACAGTTTCCCTTATTTTTCTTTACCTATTCATGGAAAGCTCCGCAGCGCACTTAGCCTTATCTAAACTTACAAAAATAACTTTACAGTAGAGAATGTATTAAAAAGAGCTACACAACCACATACATATAAAACAAACTTTACATGTGTCAGAATAATCATTTCAGCCGAACTCCGCTATTATACTTGGAATCAGCTTTGTGCTGAGTCTCGCACATGCCAGGCGGCCGAGAGAAATTGAGAACTTAGTATTAACACACTTCGTTTCCATTAAGTCAGTTTCTACTCTACACAGAATTTGAGGCATTGCGTTTTGAGTAGGGAAACTTAACGCCGCAACTTACTACGATTGTTAGGATAAAAACTAAGAAAACTAGTTCTGTGTGGTCTCAATTCCACCGGTGCCATTGGTTGAATTTGTTTACCATCTATGACAAGAAATATTCTAATATGAAAAAGATACAAAATGAAATTGCTGGTATAAAATTTAAATAATTTTAATGAAATTCCAATCCAAATCTTAATTTCTCTTCAGAATTAAATGTCAATAAAAAGTATTTTATTAAAAAGTACACAAAATAGCAACGACTCCAAAAAGAACGGATTACTTATAATTTTTGAATATTTTTTTCTTGCTGTATTCTACATGTAGCAGGTTTGAAGAAGGAATCAAAAAATCTAGCGTCAGGACACTCCCTTTTTTAAAAAAATACTTTCACTCCCCATTTTCTGTGAGACATTGCGTATTAAGTGGTCGAACTCAACGCCGCGCTTTGCCACTGTACCAGAGCGAGGAAAGTGAAAATATTACTTGAATGGATATTGAACCCTTAATCTTTAACGCTATGCTATATTTTATGCTATTTTTTCAAACAATAACTTAAACGTATAACGCCGAAATTGAAAATGGGATTATCTTCGCTGTTCCGTCCAATGAGATTCGATCGTCCTCGTTTATTGGCAGCGCTTTCTGCTTCTTTGTTGCGGAAAATTCGCGTATTTGATATATGGAAAATATTCCTTTTACAAAATTTATTTTTGAATTGTATAGATTTTTATGCAAATTTACAAGAAAGAGAGTGATGAACTAAAAATTTCTAAATATACTTGTACCTACGCAATGTTTTGCAAATACTTATACATTATTAAAATTTGTGATTTTTGAAAATTATGATTCCAAAAATCACGAATTTTATTTTTATTTTTTAAGTAAAAATCTAATCTGCAATCAACAAAAATCTAATCGAATACTTGCGCACTAACCGTGCTACGGTTACGTGTCATAATATAAATATAGCTAATCTGTATAACACCAAAGTAAATTTAAAGTCATTAATTACTGACAAGATTAAAAGGATTTTCAAAACATTAATTAGATCCTATCAAACTAAAACATAAGAAAATATTTTGCAGATTGAATCTGAGCACTTTACACTTAAAGCTCATAATCCTATAATAAGTTTAAATAAAACAAAACACGAGTTCAAAGGTAGCTAATAAAATCATTACATTTAATTAATACAACATTATCTCGCTGAGGATAGTCACGTGGCACGAAGGAATGAGTGTGCGGTTGTAAACGCGACAGAGTGTGGGTTCTATTCTCACTCAAGTAAGTGATGTTGTTTCATTTCTTCGCTCTAACAACAACGCTAAGCACTGCGTCCAATTCATTCAGCCAAAACGCAAGCATCAAAAATTCGACAGAAATAAGAGAGATGAAGTGTCTTAGTCATAACGGTTGTCTAAACACTAGGTTACCAGATTCCCTCTGCATACCCTGCTGTGGACGGGATGCGTCGTGAAACTAAGATAACATCATCTCGCTATAGAAGATGAGAGATAATTTACTGGACAGCGGCCACATCTGGCCGATTTCTTTGATCTCAATAATAAAAATATATACATATATATATATATATATATATATATATATATATATATATATATATATATATATATATATATATATATATATATATATTCCTTCCATTTATTTCTACACAATGTTGTACGTGGTTATCGCCGTTCGCGTACACCACCTGCTCGCTAACTATTATATATCAAAGTCACTTATGGCATATGACGTATTATCAGTTGAAGTAATATATTAGATGTGCCGATATTACATATTAGAGAATTAATTGAAGCATTCATAATGCGTTGCCATGGCAACATACATTTTGGTCTATATAAAAGTGTACATTATCCAATGTAAGTAGTGTGTGTTATAGCTATTTATATTAAAGGGGCCATTTGAGGCGACTGTTACCCCCCAGTGGGTTGTCCCCACTTGTCGTTTCCTCGCTGTGGTAAGGAGGCAATGCCCAGCGTTGAGTTTCAGCCTCTCAACACACAGTGTTTTGAAAATGTCTTGGCCAGGGTTACCAGGTTCCCTTGGCCAGCTTTAAGCTAAATATATATTGTGTTATTGTGTATGTGTAAATATAATGCATGTGTATAGATAACGCACATATCAGGGTAGTCAGAGGGAACCTGGGAACCTAAATTTAAGGCGCTCAGTTGCCATTATGATGTATCCATTCCCCACTTTCCGCTAAACTTTGAAGGCACTGCTTGTTGAATGGCGGAACTCGACGCCGCGCTTTGCCTGACTGAGGAAATGATAATATATATTTTTTTATTACTTCGAAGCTGCTGGAGCTACGACACAGTACAGCCTTTTTTTACCTATTTTAGAAGAACATATAAATTATATTAAGATAAATTCCTTTCCTCTGTTTTTATACCTAAAGATTGTATATTTCAAGTTTCATATAAGATTAGTTTCGAATTCCGTATTACTGCTACTTTGCGATCATAAATCCCCAGTTTCTGAAAGAATATCATCCACTTAGTAAAAGAATGCCTCCTGGCGCCTGTATTTACGAATTATTAGCCGCTGATATCAGGAAGTATTTCGTTTTGAGGGGCAGAACTCAATTCTGCAATTTTCAATCAATTCACAATCTCAATTTTCTCGTTACCAGAGCGAGGAATAGGAAATATCAATCCCAACGACGTTTAAATTGTTACTGACTGAATATGTTAATTGACTGAATTCAGATCGAATGTCTCATCATAATCTTTGCGAAGTACTAAAAATGTAGATAGCGCTTGTTAAATCATACGGCACTTGGTTATTTTGATGTGATATAACAGCCATATCACATCCGGCGTCACATTTTATGCTCTCTCCAAGGAATACTGTAGAAGTAATATACTCTCATCCTCCCTTGGCTTGAAACTTTGTATAAAATATCGAAAAGCGATATATTTACATTTTTAGGCAGTAAAATGGTCCGTATAATGGTACTGTACTCGTTTTTCATGAACATTTATTTTTTTAGTTTCCTGCTATATCCCGCATGTAATCTGTGTGATTCCGACTTAGAATGCGATCTACCTGGTACTGATGGTGTCGTAAGAGGCGACTAAAGTAAGTGTCGGAGAGGCACGTTGTCAGCACTGGCAACACGTGTGGCCAGACTCGACCTGATTATTACCAGCTCCGGTATTTAATTATACGTAAGGTTAGAGGTAAGTAGTGACTTCAACCACTGAGTTTTGCATTGAGTAATGCCGGGCCCCGGTCGCCATCCCTAACCCTTCCTTAGAATATGATAGCGACACCGATAGAAAAACTAGAAGGGTAACATCACTTACACAGGCTGCCCGTTGAATTCTGAGGAGGGCACAGATCCGCGCTTCGAACAAGGAAAAAGGGGCCGACGCACCACGATAACCCTTACCACGGTCAACGGATGGATATATTTCTGTAATATTAGAGTCCAACCTGGACAACGTCCACCATATATATCTTATATTTGTCAAATAAATAATCGAAACAAATATGCGATAAGGGCAATCGCCTCTGCGGCGGCTTCTGATGTACTGTACTCGGTCTTATTCAGCGGTACGTAAGAAGTTGGGAAGCTTCTAGCTTTGTATTCAATGCGTATTCACAAACTATGCGTCCGGTTTTACTATCGTAAAAGAATATTTGCATCGCATTATATATACGTACAACAAATTAACTGAAATTTTGTTATAATATAAATTTTGTTATAATATTTGTTATTAAAATATGTCCAGTATAAATGGCGATAACATATATCATAACCATTTTATGTGATGATAGAAATATTGTGGCGTTGGAAACAAGAGGGCGATTGTGAATGCCACAGGTGCGCCTTAAACGAGGATGTGATTTTTTTTATAATTTTCATTTATTTGCGCGGCGCTCAGTTACGCTACTCAACACGCAATACCTTAAATTCGACGTAAAGTAAGGAACGCAGTGTCTAAACACTACGTTTATACGTTTCATCTTCCTACCTTGTCATATTCGGTATACAGCGTGAAATTGGAAAAAAAATGTTATTTTGTTGTAAACAAAAACTTACCTAAATACGCATTTGATTAAGGTCAAGTAGTATAAACTCTATAACATTGAAAAAATACTTATCAGAGCCTCCTTTTGAGAATACTTCCCTAAGGAATACGATTGTTTTTAGGTTTTTATTATAGCGTTTCTTTTAGGGGAAGATAAATAAAATTTAAAAAGTTCGAACTTGCTTGTGCGTCCCATGTAGATAAAATAAAAAATAATAAAATTAAACAAAAGAAAAAATCTACTGCATTTTTAATATTTTTTTCTATATTTAGATTCTTTTAGTTGATATTTATCGTAGTCTCACTTTTTAGTGGGGACTGTTGTAAAGTGATAAGGGAGTGACTTTTTTACAATTTTTTTACAATTAACGTTTTTGCCTATACACTCTACTCCACACATGTCAGGGTAGACAGTGACAATCTGAGAACCTAGCGTTAACACAAGGCGGAGCTTATCGTCACGCTTTGCTTTGTTACAATATTGTTACAACAACATAAGATATTTTATATTTAGTACCTTAGTATTTTAATATTTTAAAATTTATTTTAACGCTTCAAGCGTTGGTGAAAATATTGTCTTATAGCGAAATTCTGCGTTTTAATATTTGAAGTAGCTGTTACATGCGGCTCCGCCTGTGTGTGTGTAAGTGACATAATTAGGAGCTGTGTAAGACACATGAGAGCCCGGTAACTTGGGCCATAGCTACAGTGGGTTACGGCGATTTTTTTTTTATATATTTAAAGTCACACGTAGGAAGATAAAATATATTTTTGGAAAATGTATAAAAAGTTCAACATAGCAGAATTGGAACCCCTGCCTCGTGCAGACCGTCCTGACGGAGCTCTGATCTACTACATATATTTCCATCAAGCTACGTCAAAATACATCATCAACCAAACTAATCCTTCCGCTTTGTAATGTTAAGTAGATGTCATCTTAATATTCTGATTTCTTCATATATTTTAAAACTGGTACAGGAGCACTAGCGTGCGACTTTAAGCGCGTTAATCGTAGCTCCTACGACTGTCGTACTTGGGAGAATGAAATATTTATTGTTTACATTTTCGTGCTGTGTCAACGCAAAGCGCGGCGTTAGGTTCTGCCACATAACACTTAACACCTCCAGAATTCGGTGGTAAAAGTGGAAAGGAAGTATCTTAACGTAAACAGAGTGTGTCTTACTAGCAGGACGCTAAAAAATGTAGTTTTTTTAAAGCTTCACTCTTTATCCTGCACATTCTGCGCTTGCGAACCTAGTGAACCTAGTGAACTCCATTCCATTCTTCACTTTTGACGAATTTGAGGCATTGCGTGTTGAGTGGCAGAAAACAACGCCGCGTTTTGACTTATTACTAAAGCGAAGAAATAAAAATATTAAATATTTAAGTATAAAATATTAACTATTTAATTTCCTCGAGAGGGGATCGAACCCACAACTTGTCGGTTGCAGTCACACGCTTGTGCCGCTGCACCATTACAGGCCTATCTAACATATCGCACAGTATCTATTTAAGACATTTTGTCTTTAAACAGTGTTTAGCAAGATAGACTTCATAAGATGTTTTACACATTTTGAATTAAGTTTCTTAACCAGGTTCCTCGCGTATAATAACGCAATATCGTGCTTTGACTCAGGATAGGAGGTTTAAATCATTAATTTCCTCGAATGTATAGATAGATGAATAGAACCAAGTGCCTTCGTCAAACGACGTGAGTAAACCGAAACTCGAGCTTGGCAAAGGTTAGTTTGATAGCCAAACGAACCGTTTCCATTAGTCCTTACCATCGTAAAATGCTTCGAACACCGGTTTTGACATTTTATTCTGAAAATCTCTTCCAACTTCTGCTTTACTGTTTTTTATGCCTATTTATATACCTACGTCTTGCTTGCGTAGAATTTATCTAAAGTTATTATAACCAAATAAAGTAATATTAATGTCGCTATATATGTCATAAAGCGGTATTTGTCAAAGAATCTCTTAAAAAATATTGTTTTTTTTACTGTCACTTAAATATAAAGATTTATTTAATTAAATTTGACTCTTAATTATTAGAAAATAATCAAAAGTATCTAATATTAAATCTAATTTTAAATATCCAAACAAATTTTTTTGCGAGCTAAAGTAAAATAAGTAGTATAAGTACCAAGTAATTAACAATATTATAAACTTTAAAAAGCTCAAAAAAACACTATCTCATCTCGGTATAATCCTTGTTACTCTAAAAACTCTTTTAAAGGCTTTGGATTAAATAAAACATTCTCAAATCAGTTTATGTACTCAAGAGCTACGTTGCGACAGACAGACACAGAAACACAGGCATTTAACGTCCGGGGAAAAAAACGCAGCCGACATGGCAATAGCCATGAAAACTGCATTTTCTTGTCTTAAATAAATTAGAAAAAATAAATACCATAATCACACCCACATGTTGGTGTATTAGAAAATACACTCAACAACTGAGGTTAACCTTAAATAACTTACAAAAAAATAAATACCATAACCACACCCAAGAAAAAGAGATACAATTACTTACGTTTGTTAGAAATCCACTGGAATTAGAATTAAAATAAATTCTTTGATTTTGCTGATCACTTTAGTATGGATATATTTTATTTATCACGTCACAATTGAGTTTTATAAATAAAAATAAACATGGCGCGTAACCGAAAAATGTGACGGTAATTTTTTTTCCAACGCCGATAAAGAAGTTTCACTTCAAAAAGTATCCTGTAAAGAGGAGAGCAGGAAAGAGTATGTTTTCAAGAAAAGAATAAAATATATAACTGTTGAACTTATCTATACTATAATAAAACAGTAAAAAAGTCGTGTCTGTACATTGAATCTATTTACGAAAAAACAATATAGGGGGGCTTAAAATAACTAATAGAACACGAATCTACAAATTTTAGAATTTTTGTCTGTTTGTTTGTCTGTTTGTCTGTTTGTCTGTTTGTACCAGCACATCTTCTAAGCCACTGGACCGATTTCAATGATTTTTTTCTATTGTATATGAATTTGGTCTGGGCAGGACTTAGGCTATATTTGATTTCGAATACTTCCACACCTGATGCAGAACAGCAGGGGTCCAAATAAACTATAAGAAATAATGAAATATATCTTTAACAAAAGTTATAGAGAGTGATGAGCATTTTACAATGGTATATTAAAATTGAAGATCTGGAACATCTGATGAACAACTTTAACAGTCCAGCTAAAATATAAGAAATATTGAGATACTGTATTACCAAAGTTATTGAACGCGATGAGCATTTTACATTGGCATATTAAAATCAAAGATATGATACATCCCATAAACAACCTTATCAGTCCAGCTAAACTGTAAGAAATAATAAAATACAGTCTTAACAAAAGTTATTAAGTGTGGTGAGCATTTTACATTGACATATTAAAATCGAAGGTCTGGTACGTGTGCTGAATAATATTAACTGTCCAGCCAAAGTATAAGAAATAATGAAATGCAGTCTTAACAAAAGTTATTAAGCGTGGTGAGGATTTTTCATTGACATATTAAAATCGAAGGTCTGGAACATCTCATGAACAACCTTAACAGTCCAGTTTATCGATAAGAAATATTAAAATGCTTTGTTAGCAAAAGTTTTTGAGCGTGATGAGCATTTTGCATTGAGATATCAAAATTGAAGATTTGGAACTTCTCATGAACAATCATAACGGACCAGCTAAAGTATAAGAAGTAACAAAATACAGCATTATTTAAAGATAACAAAATACAGCATTATTTAAAGATTTGCAGCTTGACAGATATTTTTTATTGGTATAAAAAATAAAGATATGGAATATCTGATAAACAAATATAAATTATAACAATAAAAAATAAAATTGCGACTTATATACAATGGTATGATGGATCAATTTAAATTAAATTGCTTTATTAAAATATTAGAAAAGGGGTAGTTGCACATTCAATACTTTTATGAAAAAAGTATGCAAGGTAATTAAAAGTAGTAATCTATTATTTTAAAAATTTCGACATGATTTTAAATTTGCTACAGGACAACGTATCATACGCGGTAGGAGAATCCGTTTCATTGTAATTTTCGTGTGTATCAAGGTTTAAGGGACAAGTTACGATATTAATTTAAGTTTCAATTTAAGTTCAGTTGTCGTTGAAAAATAGTGAGAGTGAACAAAATAAGATGGTAGAATAAAAATTAAAAGTAGTAATATAATATCTATTATTTTAAAAATTTCGACGTGATTTTAAATTTGCTACAGGACGACGTATCTACGCGGTAGGAGAATCCATTTCATTGTAATTTTCGTGTGTATCAAGGTTTAAGGGACAAGTTACGATATTAATTTAAGTTTCAATTTAAGTTCAGTTGTCGTTGAAAAAGAGTGAGAGTGAACAAAATAAGATGGTAGAATAAAAATTTGGGTGTGATTGTGTCAGAGAAACGGTGTTTGTTATACGTTAATAAGCTTATGTAATCGCTTATACTTTTTTAAATCTTTATGAAGAATACAAAAAAAATAATATGTAAAATAATATATAAAAAAGCCTTTAAGATGATGGGTAATTTTAATATTTTATACTGTGTAAAAAAACTAAAAAATGGTTTTAAACGAAAATAATTCGAACGGATTAGTTAATCGAGTAAAAATACTTTTTTAACATTTTTTCCGATTAATTCGGAATAATTCGGTTAAATTTGTTTCATGTGAACAATTTTCAATTTCAAATGAGTATTAATCGAGAAAATCAGATATATTTTTTAATTAAAAGGGGGTAATATATTAAATATTTTTACGAAAGTAAGTGGCAAGGAAACTCCGGAATATTGCGTATCAATATTGTGGTCACTTTCATGCGTATCAAGATTCGTAATTAGTATAACTCTGACTCGGAGGCGTCAAAATGTATCAGTTGCATATAAAATATTAATTGAAAGTAAACATAAAACGGTATTATACGGTAAGAAAAAAAATGGTGTGGCCAGATGCTGCTCTTGGCACAGTGTATCCTTATATGGGATAATACTATTTGACCGTGTTGCTGTATTTTGTTCGAGAATCAACTTCTTTTCCGTTTTAAAAGCTATTGATCTAGGCCTATTGTGGCGACATTGATCTAGGCCTATTGCGGTACATGCGTGTGACTGTAACTGATAGGTTGTGAGTTCGATCCCCATTCGAGGAGATGAAATATTTAATATTTTCAATTTTAAAATATTTAATGTTTTCATTTCTTTGCTCTGGTGGCATAAAGCGGCGTTAAGGTCATTAAGACGCCGTTGATAGAACTTGACGAACGCGACATATACGAAATGACAGGCTAATGGACAATATTACACTTTTATTCTCAGGTGATTTCATACAAATTCTGCCTGCTTTAAATCGGGAGGACCGGGGCTGATAAAATCAATTGTTGTGGTGCTGGTGAAGTATCACTATAGTAACACGAAACGAAAATATGGATTGATATACAATTATACATGATTAATTAAACGCAAATCTGATTGCAAACCAATCAAATTAATTTTTAAATTTTACAGTAAGAGTAATATCTATCATAGTAAAACTCTAATATCATAGTAAAACTCTATTGCAAAAACTACGACATTTGCAGTAAATAACATACCAATAATATACAGGGTGGGTCAGACAGGCGTGCAGATTTCAAAATCGGATTAATCGTGAGAGAGACGCAGGAGAGGGGCGCGAATAGTGGGGATAGGTAACTTGGTTCTTGGAAATTTAGTCGCCATTGAGCGTTTCACTGATGAGCAGCGTGCGTTCTATGTAAAGACTTCTTACAAAAAGATCCTAAATTTCACCCGTATAAACTTTATTAGTCCAGGAATTGAAAGCAAATGACCACTATCTTTGCCGTGCTTTTGCCGAAAGAATGTTACAGCGTTTTCAAAGTTTGAACAATATTCTCTTCTCGGATAAAGCTTATTTTCATTTAAGTGGATATGTGAATTAACACAATTGTCGGTATTGGACCTCAGAAAATCCCAAATTAAAAAATCAAAGACCATTGCATTCACTTAAAGTGACAGTTTGGGCAACTATGTCGGCTGATGGAGTTATCGGACCCCATTTCTTCGAAAATAAGCGAGGCCAAACCGTAACAGTAAATTCTGATTGCTATACAAATACAATGTTTCGTTATTTTTTCTTCCAAAGCAGCATAATTTTGAAGCCTACAACAGCAGGACCGGGTTTCAACAAGACGGCGCGACATCTCACACATATATCCAATGAGTCCTTAGCAGTTGTAAACGAAATGTTTACTGGAAAACAGATATCGCGTCTAGGAGACATTCCGTGGCCTCCTCGGAGCCAAGATCGCACGCCACTGGATTTTTTTCTCTATGGGTACCTCAAGAGCCGCGTTTATGCCAATAAATCGACAACAATTGCTCAGCTCAAGAACAACATATGCGAGGAAATGTCCGCTATCCCACGAGCGATGTGCCAGGGAGTGTTTACGAATTAGAGGTCCAGATTCGAGAAATGTGTTTCGGATAGTCACATCTCAGTGATGTTATTTTTTAAAAATAAAATTCCCAAATGTTTGCTTTATTACAAGTATAAAAGAAGATTGTCATTCCTAAGCTTTGTAGATTTTTTTTTTGATTTTTAAAATTCGCATAGTTTAATGACCCATTCTATATTATATTCTTATTCTTCTTTCCTTTTTCATGTTTATTTCTGAAACGGTTGAACAAATCTTTAAAGAATTTGCACTAAGAAATGGAGAAGGCTGCGGAGCGACATATAAGCAAACTACTTGTCACTCATAATAATTTTCACGGATCGAAATTTACGCGCGAAAAGTTTTCTGTTAAAAAGATAATTGTGAAACAAACGGACAAAGCGAGGAAATGAAAATATTAAACATTTAGCTTTCTATCTTTGAGTGGAATGGTACCCACAACCTCCTGCGCCGCATTGAACTGACTTCAATAATATTAAATAAATTTTCGTTTAATTCAACTAGGGAAGCCGCGCGGGGATCGTTAGTTATATAATAATAATAATATCATTCAAGTAATGAAATCTCGTTTTTCACATGTAATATGCTTCGTTTCTAGATAAAGTCGTTAAGTTTTATTGATCTCATACATTTCCTGGTAAATAATATTTTTCCACATGGAAATCTTTTTTTTCTATTTGACGGGTGGTCGTAAATATTTTTTACTTACAGCTGTTTTCGATTCCCAAGGCACATATATAAATCTTCGGTGTTTGAAATTCTATAATGATAGGTTGTAAACTCTAGGGAAAAGAAACCAGTTGGACGAATAAACTGAATGAAGGATTTCAGTTTTATGACCTGATACAAAGATATAGAACCAAGCGAGTTCCTTTTTACTTGAAGCAGCTTGGAACATCAGTTTTGTAAATATAAATGGAAAATACGACGTATACCGAAAGTTGTCCTACTGTCTACCGTTAGAAATGTATTAAAATGTAGTAAGAGAACATTTCAGTAATGTTCGAATGTCATTCAAAAATGTTTTAAGACGTTTTAACATTGTTTTGCACTCTTTCACCAAAAGTCTAAAACTTATTATTCAGTTTCTCGTATGTAATTTAAGTAAAAACTTGTTTATAGTTTGAGTACTTTAAAAAATAAGCTATTGTTATTATCTGGCTAATTAAGTGAGACCTGTCATGTCTCACGGGCACAAGCGTGCGACTGTAAGCGCGACAGGTTGTGGGTTAGATACTCACTCGAGGAAATAAAAAAATATTTATTGTTTCTTCAAATCTTCGCTCTGTAACAAGGTAAAGTGTGACGTTGAGTTCCGCCACTTCAGACGTAATGCCTCGAATTTGGCGAAATGTTGAGACTAGAACGGAGTGTTTTAAGACGAGGTTCTCACGTCTCCTCTTCCTTTATGAGCATATCCTGCTATGAGCGGGATACAGTATGAATGATTACTTATTCAATTATGTTTACATGTATACTCTGTACGGGGATGTTCATTGTTTCTTACACAATTACACGCTTTACGCAGTATGCCTCACAATCCATGAGATAAGGTTAAAACACTCCGGTCCCACTTGAACAAGGAACTCTTCTCTCTTTATGAATTACAGTAAATAATAAAGTTATTATTTTTTTCATTTCTTTACCGCAATCAAGTTTACGTATAGTATACCACATTTGGCACTGGTAAATATTTTGAAGGTAAGCATTGTTATTGGAAAATAAAGGGCGTTTTAGCCGTGTGATTCCGGCTTAGAATAGGATCACCCACACAGTACCGATGGTATCGTAAGAGGCGACTAAAGTACGTGTTCACACCCGGCACTTATAACACGAAGCCGTAGCGGCACTAACCATCTGGTGGGTCACCAGATGGTTAGTGCCGCTACGGCGTAGCTCGCCGTACGCTCGTTTGCCGACTTATTGTTGTTCAAGTAAAATTTCTTGCTGGTCTACAAAGTTCGCCTTTTGAGAAAGAAGTTGTAATATATAGAAAGTACGTAGGGTGATAATATCTTACAACTATATTTAGGCCAGTTGTCGCGTAAGCAAATTAGCATTTTCTTCGCTCTTAGCCGAAGCGTGATATTGAATTCTGACACTCGATACTCAATGCCTTTATTCAGTGGAATGTAAAAACAGAAGTTAATTAGAATGAGGTGTCTAGGTTCCTATGTTGCTTCCGTCTTCTGTGTGCAAGATACTGTGTGAAGCTAAAAATTTTTTTTTTAAGATATACTAAGTCACTTTTTATTTAATCTAATTTTTTATTATCATTTTCTATGTATGTATGTCTTTTCTATGTATAACGAGCCGTGTAGGTGTGAGCGCGATAATATCCCCCGAGATTCCTTACATGTAACAGTTAATGTGCACGTTTCAGTAATGTTCTTCTAACACGCTCACTTCTACCTTATATCCTGCGAAAATTGAAACGCTTTTCACGTTCTTATCTAAAGCGGCGTACTTATATACTGCAGTGAAAGTTTAAAACGATATTACTAAAAGACACTACTTTGTACGAGATGCAGCTTTGTTTGTAAAAGCTAATTTCAAAATGTAGCTTATTTTGTTTGTGGAAGGTACGTTTTGAAGCAGTTTTGGTATTTTTGTTATTATTCTATAATCTTCTTTTGCAGCTTTCAGTTTTTTTGTATAAAGTATAATTAACTCTTTAATTTAATTACTTTAGTAAATATGATCTTATGTTTGATTTAGATCTGTTTTAAATTTTATACATAGATATAAATAAATAAGTTTTTTCTGGGATATATTTTGGATGTAACATCCGCTTCCGCTCAACTACCTGAAAAATCTCTGCAAAAAGTTAAAAGCAGCTTATTAAATTTATCAAATTAGACACTAAGTATAATTTTTATGAATGTTTTTGAGAAAGATGACGAAACTTAACAAAGAATTCGTCCTTTGTTTTTCAGTGTATTTTTAATTGAGACACATTTTTTTTTTGGATCACAAAACGTCATTGCTGTATACGTAGTTTTAGAAATTCAAGTACAATATATACTTTCATTTTAGCGGTTTTTTAGAATGGAATAGCTTTGTTTTAGCTTGACATTGTCTACCTCCTATGGCAGAGTAGGCAGAAAGTTCCTGAGAATCATTAGCTGAGATTTTCCGTTGCCGAAATTTCCCCGCTGGATTTTAATGTTTATGATTTCATTCACCGTCATTAGAAAACGTTAAAAAATAATATTTTAAATATAATTTGTTGAACTACAGCAAGTATCAACGTCCAATCTTTACAAATTATAAAAAATAACAATTTTAATTAATTTTATTTTTAAAATTATTAGAATCGATATTAGTAGCAGACATACTTCCTTTCTCCTAATACGGGGCATATTTCATGCATGAATTGACCTCAATGTGTTTTGTTAGGACAACGTCAATAATAATTACGCACGATTGTTTCTTTTGAACAGTCCTTGCCAGATAGAAGTCGACTCAATGATATCGACCTATTCACGGTCGAAGAAACTTGCTAAGAGCACTCCTGTTTACTTACTCGTCCTTGTTGGTTCGTCATTGTGCTACAAGCTTTATTTTGTTTCGATCTATCATCTTGCGTCGCCGAAAACTGAGGCTAGAGGCATATCGCCGTCGATTCTATTAGGCACATTCGTGACTTATCCTCGTACGCGGGAACTCATAAAATCCTATATTATGTTAGAAGCGATTACGATCTGTCAGCTATTTACGAATATTTGTGAGCCGATTATAAGTTATGCTTAAGGATTTGGCTGCTGTAGTTATTTTTATATATATCGCCGGAATCCTGAATTTTGTATTGTCCAAGGAGATATCTATGTTTCATCTTAATTAAAGTAGGTTAGATGCGTATTTATGAAATTATTTAATAGGTTAAATTCAAATTATGCATGTTTATCATAATATTAAACTTTCAGTAATTATTAAGAAGAATCATTTACACCAACAAAGATCACAAGGTGTGAAAGTCACAATTTTAATTCAAAAATTACACAAAAAAAGGAATTGAAATAGTAATTCAAAAGGCAGTAAATAAATAATCAGTGTATGTATTGAAAATATTTTATTACCTACAACTTAGCAAACGCAACCTGGAGTTGAATTGAGGTCGCTTATCTGACGAAGCTTTGCTTCAACGTAATGAGTAGGTACACACGCGCTCAGCTCCGAGCTGCATCAATAGAGATAATTAACTGAGCTACATTTAGTTCATATTATTAACGTTAGCTGCTGCGTGAAGACAGATGTTGCTGTGTTACGAGCACGCGTACAGATTGCTCTGCGGAATCATTAGCTAACAAACATCTCTGACAATGGTTATTACTCACGCTCTCTCACATCTCTTGGAAAATTAACACTTTACATATATTTTCATGACAATGTTAGTTGAAACAAATTGATCACGCACTGTCTAACACTCTATAAAAATCAATATACGCGATTAATACGGTTAAATTTGTTTAATTTAAGTTGTAATAATAATCGCGAAAGTCAAAGATCTTATAATGTTTCCAAAGCTTTCGGCGCAAAGTGGGGGACAAAAGAATTCGGCGCTAAGTGGGGGACAAAACAATGTATTTTGCCGTCGTCTATGTTTTATACAAATATAATTTTTATAGAACAAGAGGCATCGTTTCGTGGCTATTTCCAAAACAATGTCATAGAAGTGTAATCATAAAACTAAAGAACAGTAAAACCTTATCTAATGGACGAACACACTAATCTTATTTGGCTCGCGATATTTCGGCGTCGAATAATGGATTGGGAATTTTATCTGAAACTAAACTCCTATACTTCAATATTATTGCGTCTGAGAATCGGTTATAGGGACCTTAATGTTTAAATCAACTTTTATATTCTTCAGATACTCCTACAGGGTATAGCTAAAAAAATATAAAAGTTGATCTAGAACATTTAGGTCCCTATATCCGATTCTCAGACATAATAATATTGAACTTTTACTGCACTTAGCAGGTTTGGCAGAGGAAACCTCGAAACTTAGTCTTAATATACTTACTTTTTTCTTCATTTTCCACAAAATTTTCTAGAAAAAATATGACCACTACATCTAGTTAGGATCGAACTATATTGGAAATACACTATATTGGATATACATCTCCTGGTGTTACACAGGTGGGCGGCGGTGATTACTCCCATCTGGTGACACGTACGCACGTTTGTCTTGATTCTCATACAAAAGAAAAAACATAATTTTATATAATTAGCGCCTATTATAAAAATGGGACAATACGTGTAGCTGTAAACGCAAGAGGTTGTGGGTTCGATCCCCATTAGGAGAAAAAAAAAATATTTTTATATAGGTTAGTGTATTATTACTATAATAAAAAAATATGTAAATGTTATCATTTTGAGATAGAAGAAAAAAAAATTAAATAAATCAAAGCGGTAGTTGTGCGGAAAACGTAGTTTTCCCACGTAAATCCCGATACCACACGGTAAATCTGATATGAAACATTGCGTAGTCTTCATGTTTCGCCACATCTTCCAGTATCAACAGTGACAGTCTCATTAAAATCGGTCCAGCAGGCTTTCAGGAAATCTAGACAAACAAAAAAAATATAGGTGTGTTTTAGATTGAATCATTTATTACTAAAAATTGTCTTAGTAATATGGAAGCGATTTATCATTTCTGTACGAACATTTAATTAATTATATATATAGACTGCTGTATTATACCAAAAAAATAACAAAATATAATAAAAAAGTAAGTAAAATTGCTTTTTTACGTCACTTTTATGTAAAAAATATAATATGTGTAGTGGATGTGGTAAATAATAGAACTCACTATTCAACTTCAATTTCGCTCCGCTTTAAAATGTACATATTGAAATATAGTAAGTCACAAATAAACACAAACTTATTTTTTATAATTATCCGCAAACATGGAATGAAGAGTTAACTTAAATTTGAAATAAAATAATAAATATTTTATTTATTTATTAGAAATAATAAATATTTTGAGGCTTGTCGTGGCGCAGCGGCACAAACGTGTGACTGTTCAACCGACAGGTTCTGGGTTCGATCCCCAGTCGAGTTTAATTTGAATATTTAATGTTTTATTTCCTCGCTCTGGTAAAGCGCGGCGTTGAGTTCCGCCACTCAACACGCAATGCCTCAAAATCAGCAGAAAGTGGGGAACGAAAGTGTAACGGAGTTCTTACTTCTCTAACTTCTAGCTTCCTGCAATCTAGTCTTAACACTAGATTGCAGGAAGCTAGAAGAAATTAAATAAACGAGGCCAATAGTGGAGTGGTACTTCAACGTGACCGGTTATGGGTTCGGTTACGACGCCGGCTTTGGTAATGATTCGACGGAAACTAGGGAACAGATGTGTCTTAACGGGAACTGAGTGGCTTAACACTAGCTTCTAATGATCCTATTGCCTACCCTAATATGTGCGGGATAAAGCGTGAAACCTAGACTAAACTAACCAAAAATGAAACTAAACGATAATAAATAAAAATAATAGTTACCTACGTATGTTACAAGCTTGATATATTTTAAACACACCTATCATGTATAATTTTTCTTTTTTTATACCATTCGTAGATTACTCTTCATATTTGCACACATGATTAGCTAATCCAAAAATTAAAGTAAGTGACATATGTGTAACTAGAAATCATTATGATTGTATTCAACGTGATATATGAAACTCGTGATTGATTCTAAGTTGAAATTACGTCATTTTAGATATCGCCAGACTTTTTTAGGCCTGAATGATCCCGAAAATTGCCAGCACTTATTTGAATTGTTCCAAACGGCCACTAATAAAGTACCTACTAGAAATACTTTTATCGAAGTGTATTGTTGGAGAAAATGTATGACGAAAACTTAAATTGGAAATCTGATTATTGACAAAGATAAAATTGTTGTTAAAATAAAATAATAAAAATTAGTGTTGAAATGCCATTTAAAGTTTGTTCATTTGTTTCGGTAAACGTGCCAATGTAACGTTACGTAGACGTTTGCATAGCTCATATATCGAGAAAGGCTATAGTATAAGCTAGGTAACGATATTATCTATAGGCCAGAAAAAACTAGGCGTACACCATTGAAGCTGTGCAAAAATAATCTACGACAGAATTGTTTATCTTTGACAGTTATATCTATAATATGGATAAAAGAAAGTTTGCTTGAGATAGTTTATTTATTACGAAACAAAATTTTCATTTTGGTAAGTAAAAATTAAGTTTATAAGAGATATTAAATTGTATGTTGATTGGCGGAACTCAACACTACACATTAATATTTTAAGAATGATCCCAATAAACTATAACTTTCTATCCTGACATTGTACTTTTATTTAAAATCTGATAAGTAAAACTGATAAGTAGTTATCTAAATGTCAACGGAAAAGGGAGGACCCTTTTCCTGTGACTTTTTCGAACGGATACAGTTCTCTTGTGCCGATGATCGGACATTTTGAGAGATTCGTTCTTAAGCATGTTTTTTGTAAGCCAATACCTAAGTTGTTTGAATTATATAATTTCAATTATGTAAAGCAACGAGGAAATACTACATATTTATATTAATTCCTCACGGATTTCTATCAGGTTTAGTCTAAGACTTTTAATTTACAATAATAGTATTTTACAAAATGAAGCATCAACAAAACATATGTACATTAAAAATAGGAAAACTTAAAATAAATCAAAATTATAATAACAATATAATAGAAATTTTAATAATAATAATATACATTTTTAATTAATAAAAAATAGTAATTGTACTGCTTAAGGGAATTCTTTACTATTCAAATATCTTATTAGTTTTAAGCCAACTGAACATTGTGTAAAGAATTAGTCATAAGCTTTTCATATCCCCTATACTACTGTTACCTACATATAACTGTTTACTTATATAACTGTTTCAAGATACAGTCCGACGAAATGAGAAGTGAAGAGAAGTTGAAATTATGTTGCCAAATAAAATGAACAGTTGTTAACGTCACAGGTTCCGAGTTCTATTTCCATACAAGAAAACTAAATATTAAATATTTTAACTATCAACAACAAGCAGCTAAATAAAATACAATTATTACAATTATAACGAGAGAAAGCGTTAAATCAAAGATGTTATGAATATTTCCGTGTCATAAATTAGCTCATATCAATGATTTTGGCATCTGCCTAAAATATTTACATAATTAATATTTTTATTCCTTCGTTCTGGCAACGACATAAAGCCCGGCATTGAGTTACGCCACTCAACACTTACTATCCCAGATTAAGCGAAAAGTAAGCAACACAAAGTTTCCAAATCCTCCGCCATGTGCGGTACAGTCGGTAGCTAAAAAACAAAAAAAAAACAAATCTCACCCAAGCCAAAATATAATAGTGATGAATAGACGGCGGGGCTCCCACTGATATATATGGACCTCAGTTAAACCTGATGAATTCTTCTGGAGGATTAGCCTTTACAATATGAGTACAATTTCCCAGTCGCCCTCGCTGGTGACAAATATAACTAAGACCGATTCTTCACGGTTGTACTGCATGCGAAAGTATTATATGTTCAGAATGTCTTTTGTTTATTTATTAATGTATAAATTATAAGATAATGAAAGAGTCTAAGTCTGATAAATTCTATTTTTAAGCTATTACTGAATGCTGGTCGGTAGCCTTAAATTTCTTTATTTTACGGGTAATGGTGTATTGCCATAAGTAAGTGGAAATAATTCAATTACAAAACACTATTTACTGATTTCTGTCCAAATTTGAGATATTGCAGAGAGTGTTTTAACAAGTGAGAACGATCGTCGCATTTACATATATATACTGTCCCCATTCACGTGAGCAACGATAGAATCAGGATTTTATACACATTTAATAAAAACTTTTTACAGGTTTAATTCATGTACCTCATCATTGTACCTTTACTTACTGTAAATATATATTTATCACTAAGTTGTAAAATAATTCTAAAAAAGATAGCTCTTAAATATATATTTTTTTAAATAACTTCATATTAGTATTATATAACTGTAAGTGCTACATAAAATAAATAGAGTAAAGTGACGCCTCGACATAGCGAGGGTCTAAATCTGTCAATTTATTTGCGGTGTCTCCTCTCAGTAATACGAAGAGGTAAAAACAGTTTCCTTTTATACCTCATAACTCACGACTTCTCTACTGCGACCCTCACACGAGCCCTCAACATACTATCTTAGTTGAGAACATTTCTAATATAAATGGCAATGTGGCGATTTTTAAAGACCCCTCGTGACTGCAAGAATCCTGAAAGTCAGTTGATATCACATAGAAATAGCTTCTTAGTGAATGCTTACAATATTATATAGAATTTTATTATGTATATCATTTTATATTGTATGAAGCCTGTCGTGATGTAGTCGCACAAGCATGTGACTGTAAGTGCGAAAGGTTGTGGATTCGATCCCCATTCGAAAAAATGAAATATTTAATATTTCCAAGTTAAATATTATATATTTCCATTTACTCTGGTCAGAAGGCAATGAGCTTCATTACTCAACAAACTTTAATCTCGGTCACTTTAAATATGTTATTAGAGTAACAGAACCCAAGGTAATAATTTATAAAATTTTGTCGTATCTATTTGTCTGTACGTTTGTACGCGCTTATCTCTGAAACGGCTAACCAGATGTAAATGCTGTTTTTACTATTATATTAACTACTAGATGTTACCCGCGACTTCGTCCGCGTTCACTATTTTGGTCATAGTGACATACACATAAAAGATAGATATATACTGTCGCGGACTTTTATTTAGAACTATTTAAGATAAATAATCCTACAGTAATATCTTTGTGTAACTCCAACGATAAAAAAACTTTTTTTTAAATCGGTTTTCTCATCTTCGAGTAATCTGAGAAACATACGTATTAAGAAAATCCTCTTTTTTTGCAGTCGGTTAATAAAATGAGATGATTGTCAGATACAGATCTCCCAATTGCGTTACTATACAAAAAAACCGCATCTGTGCCTTTTAAATTTGAGGGTTGCACTTTTCAATTAAAAATATTTAGTTTGACAAAACTGCTACAATGTTTATTCATTTAGCTGAAATTTCAGTTTTAAATATCCTCAAAATTACACACAAATTTAAAAAGTAAGTACACATTAATTTTGTTATTGTTTATATAATTGCATAAAAAATGACTGGATACGCCCGCAAACCTTAGTTTGTCAACTTTTATTAGTCGTTTTTCCTTTTGGTTTTGAAATTGATACGAAATACTCCTTCTACGCATATCTTCTTCATTCAACAACATCGTTCTGTTGCTCACAAAATGTTTTTTTGTTTATTTGTACTAAATTATAATAAATCTATAAAGATGTGCCGTGTAGTCAACATCGTTTTTTATATTTTTTTATAAAATTTTTGAGGAAATTTCTTATACAACTCTGTAGCGTTGTCTAAATTGTAGAATTATTGTAAAATAACATTTTTTTTATCTTATTGTCACGATCAGGATATCTAGAGTTTTAAATGTTAGGACACACACACAATGTTAGGTACATTGTAAATATATATATATATATATATATATATATATATATATATATATATATATATATATATATATATATATATATATATATATATATATATATATATATATATATATATATATATATATATAAATTTCTATTTCACGCTATATAGATTGAGTAAAATTATTTAGGGAAGTTGAAGTGTCATAGATTATTTACAGGTTTTATTATTTTTTTAAAAAAATATAATAAATAGTATCTTTGATTTTCGCGATTGTTACACATTTTAAATGAAACACTTTTAAACGGATTAATCGCGTATATTGACTTTCAAACATTTTTGGAAACCCGACGTTTCGAACACTTTACAGTAGTCCG